>CAIGRS010300149.1:0-19462 GCA_903798395.1 Fraxinus floribunda
AAAACCAATTCAACCAAATGAAGAAAATGTGCTCATGTGTGGCAAAAGTGGAAATACAATTCCTTGGAAAATGAGATTTTGTGTCCATGGAATTAATTGGATATCAAACGGTGCCTTATTAAATCATGTTTAATTTCCAAATAGTAATTAGTAACCATTTGGGCCGGAGATCTGATCTAGTGAATAGTAAGAGAAAGGGAAGAAGAAGATCCAAAGTTCCAAATGTTTTATTAAAATATGCTTAAGCATACATCAAATGCCATTTCAAACTACAACTTTGTAATAAACTCTAACACAAGCAAGGATCGTATATCTTTTTGTGTATCTTTGCCTGAAGGTATGAAAGGGATGACAATAACTTCAGCCCATCTCCTCTCCTTTTCGAAATTTGATAGACATTTTGGATATTCTCGGTACGCTGAACTTGACATAGAATGTGTCAATTGTAGAGTGATATGATATGATTCTCTCAAGCTTTGATTCCCATTTTCCAGGACATTGAAAAGTTTTTCCCCACTGGCAATTCCAGTCCTTTGACTTCTATCATCACACTCTTCATCATATCTTGATCACTGTCTTCCAATTTCTCTGTATACTCGTGTTCTGCTGTGCTAAACTCCACTTTTGAGGCATTTGCAGCTGGATTTCCATCAACCTCAATTTCAAAACCACCCTGAATCCCATCCAAACCTAGTACTGTTACCTTCTCAATTATCCAACCTTTGTCTAAGGCGAATTTACTTTCCCGAACATCGGACCATACCTTCACCATTCCATTACTCACCGTTGCATAGAAATCGACATAGGTCGAATAGCCATTCCCGAGTTTCATCTCCGGGAGCTCATCATCATCCACGAAAAGATTTCCTTTGGCTTCTCCTACAGTAGCCGCCATTGGGAAGGTTATTATAAGAGAAAAAGGCGTCATTCGTGCTTCTTTAGAGATCAATCCTCCCTGCTGCATCGGAATTATGGTGTTTTGATACAAATGCACATTGATTACATGTAGAGGTGCATCTAGTGTGATGTAGTGTGCTTCTTTCGATACGATGACCTGTGTCATATCAAACAAATTGTACCAACTCCCTGGAGGAAATAGAGCATCGGTGTTGGTCTTCTTCTCCTCTAGCACTGGAGACACCATGAGACTGCTGCCTAGCAGAAATTGGGTGCTCAATCCATAACATTTTGTCTCATTTGTGAACTTAAAAAATAGTGGTCGAGCAATGGGCGCGCCACTAGTATGCGCCTCATAATTTAGAGTATACAGATATGGAAGAAGCTTATATCTCATTCCTAAAGCATTTCTAGCAGACTCTGCCACTGTTTCCCATTGATAAAGCTCCTGCCGAGGGGAATAGAAGTTCGCGTGATCCCTTGAGAAAGGGTAAAACGCTCCCAATTCAATCCAACGGTTGCATAGCTCTTCGGTAGGAGCAGGATAGAATCCACATATATCTGAACCGACCATTGGAACCCCAAATATCCCAAAGTTCAGCATTGTGGAAATTGAGTACTTCAAATCATCCCAAGTTCCTTTATTATCCCCTGTCCAGTGAGCAGCATAATGGCCCGAACCAACAAATGTAGAACGCGATAATATGAACGGACGCTTTCCCTCTAGCCCTTGAAGAGCCTTGTGAGTTGCAATAGCTTGAGAGAAACCATAAATACTGTGTGCATCATACTCCAGTACTCCATTATAGTGAGATGCACTAGTGGCTATGGTTTTGTATCCTATAGGTGCTTGTATTCCTGATGCATTTATCTTGTAAGGTGGATCATCCCATCTTGTTTTTGTTACGTTCTTGCAGTCGAGGCAGCAGTCCCAACCCGGGCCTGTTCCATTCGGACAGATCCTGCCATCTGGTATAGTACACAAACCAGTACAAAAGTTGGACGCTTCATTCATGTCAATCCATAACCCATCCACAGGTACTAATTCATGGAAACGACGGATTTCATCACCCCACCATTCAACTGTTTTTGGGTTAAGGAAGTCGGGAAAGTTAACAGCACCAGGCCACACTTGTGCTAGATAGGGCTTACCTTCATACTTAATAAAGACATCGTTAGCTATGCCTCGCTGGTAGACGCCATAACTAGTGTTAACAACAATTCCCGGGTCTATTATGACAATGTACTTCATGCCTTGGCCATGAATTTTCTCTAAGAATTCAAGTAGCTTCGGACGAGGATAATTTGTGGGATTGAGGGTGAAATCTTTGTGTCCATCCATGTGATCATCATCATTCCAGATTACATCAAGGGGGATTTTGGCCTTCTTGTAGTTTTCCACTACATCTTCGACTACTGATAAATTATGGTATCCCCATCTGCATTGATGGAACCCTGTGGCATCATAAAACAGAAGAATTGTTGGTTTATAATTTTCGTTAAGACTGGAATTCTAGCCAGATTAATAACTCCCAGCAGAGATCATCTAAATGTTCAAATCGTTTGAGATGAACTAAATTTGTCGATCCATCACATGCCATTTGTATTCATTTTTTCACAAAAGACCAAACAAGCTTCTAGTCATAACTAGGCAACGACGAAACTTTAATCCGAGCTCAGTTTCACTGGCTTCAATGTACAGTAGAACTTATAGGAGTTCTGATATTTGTAATGTACCAACCACTTGATACAAAATCCTAAACAGCATTGTTGGAACCAGGAATCAATATCTACTTTCATGCCTTTTTGACTAAGAAAACATGAAAAATCCCCAATCCCAAGTTTTGGTCTTTGGATTTATTACTTTCAATTTTACAGAGTTCATATTAAGGGTAAAAAATTAAATTGCTCGACAATAATCAATGTATGAATGTTTGAATTTTTTTTCTCTTAATTTAGTGGATGATTGTTGGTCCAATGCTTTACCTAATTTGTAGTGGTCCAATTGGTGCCTCCACCAACTTTATTACCTTTTGTCAATGACAAAGTAGTACACCACCAAAAAGACTAGATAGATATTTCAGTGAGAGATAAAACAAAATAAAAAGTAAATAACAAAATAAAAAAAGAAGAAAAAGAAAAATCAATCAAAAGATACTGCATAATTATTAGGCCCAAGTGGAGGAAACAAGAAAACAAATACTTTTGGACCACCCACGCCACCTCTAAATGGTCCTATATTTTTCAGTATTTACTGGGAATCAGAAATGCTTACAAAACACCACCAAGAGCATCTTAGGTGTAAATTTGCATTTTCAAAATCAATTTCGCATCTTTATTTGTAGCCAATGGATCTAAATCCAAATTTTGCTATAATGGGAAGATCTAAACTCACTTTTTGCTTATTTACATCTTTTTTTACATTTTCTTCTGAAATATGCAATTTGCATCTTTTCATTGGAAAGATTTTCAGTCACTTTAGAAATCTAAATCTCTATTTTACACCATCATTGAATGCTCTAATACTACGTTCTTTAACATAATACATTCAATGAATCACAGCCCTATATATCCCTTTGGGATGTTCAATAAATTGGAACGCTATAGAGAATACCATCTCTAAAGTAACACACAAATCAAGAAATGGTCCAAATTTTAATCAATCATAGACCTATGCATCCTTTCCGGACATTTGATAGGAACCATATAGAGAAACATATTGCATAAATCAAGAAACAGCCCAAATTTTAATCAATCACAGACCAACATCAAAAAGGAAAAGGCAAATCTTGTGATCAAAGCATCCAAGATGGATGTAACTATCATAGTATTTAATGTCATGTTTTTTTATCTATATCTAATCATGTGTAAATAAATGATTGAAGAAGTTTACAAGTTGAACATGCTGACTCATGACAAGAAAAGATATTGTTCCATTTCATGGATTTGGGCATAAGCTGTCGATCATTTAAAATACAATTTTTGTTTCATACTTATTTGTATGTATCTTATGGACTGATATTTGGTACTCTAGATACTAGTAAAAAAATGAGCAGGCACTAAACTTCGTATTAAAATCTTGATTAGGTCATCTCATAATTTTGTTATATAATTGCTCATAACCTTAAGGGATAATTGCAGTAAAAGCCCCAAATTTTTGAAACACTAGCAGATTTTTCCAAAACATTTTATTTGTTGTAGCCGCCATTCCTAACCTTTCCAAATGTTGCGGATAAAGTTCTTTGGACAGTTTCCATCCACAATTATGTTAGTTGACCAAAAATTTAACATTGACTACATTTTTAATATTTTAAAAAGGGAAAAAAGATTAACTTTCCATTTATCACATTAGATAATTAAATTAAAAAAATAAGAAAAAAGAAAACACACACACACACACAATCGTTTCTTCCTCTCAACCCTCACCCTCACCCTCACCCACCACCACCACCACCACCACACCCACCTCAAACCCAAAATCCACACCGACCACGGCCACCTGCTAGCGACCGACAAAACAACATTGCGTTGGAAGGGTAAAAACTCAGCGAAGAAGATGAAGAAATGGGAATTTTGTGGAGGGAGAAGGAAATTAATGAGAAAATTATTGCTCGAAGAATGACAGAATTGGAGAACTTATGAATACTAGAAAATTATTTGATGTTTTTCACTTCAAATTCGAGCTCTTTAGACAGTTCAAGAGCACTTTCTTCATCTGATTTGTAGTTTTTTGGGGGGTTCAAATTCAATGAAGTCAAAAATTTCTTGTTTTTCTACACCAAAGCTTAAGCCAGTGAGAACAAGTGCATGGGTTGAAAATTATATATTCCATAACCAAAATGAGGAGTTTATCTGCCAAAATAAGCAAGAAAATAAGTTGGATGACAATTTGATCAAATGGAAATCTAGGGCCATGAAAATTTAAGCCAATTTAAACAGGGTGAAACATCCTATTTCCACTGGAACCTACTTTACAAATTTTATCAACTCCATATTTACGAATTCCAAGAAAACGAAGAAATCTAATTCAAATGGAGGCTTTGAGGTGGAGGTGGAGGTGGAGGTGGAGGTGGGGTGGGTGAGAGGAAGAAGACAATTGTGTGTGTATGTGTTTTTATTTCTTATTTTTTAATTCAATTATTTAACGTGATAAATGAAAAGTTATTTTTTTGCCCCTTTTTAAAAGATTAAAAATGTGGTCAAATTTAAATTTTTTATCAACTGACAAAATTGTGGATGGAAATTGTCCAAAGGGCTTCACCTGCAACGTTTAAAAAGGTTATTGGCGACGACTACAACAAATCAAAAATTTAAGAAAAATCTGTTAGTGTTTCAAAGGTTTTGGGCTTTTACTGCAATTATCCCTAACCTTAATTATCAATTTTGAGTTTTCACCTAACAATGTAAAGCATTACGCGTCAACCTTGTAAAAATCACACCTCAAGCTTCAATATGGTATTTAGATTTTCTAAAAGCTCAAACAAGCCATTTGGAATTCAAAATTGATGCTTTCAAACAAGCCGCAATCTACTGAGAACATATTAAAGTTAAATCAAATATTGATATGAGCTTGAAATATTATTCTCTACAAGGTTGACATTTTAAGATAAAATCTCAAATATTAATGAGAATCCAAAATATCTTTTGATGTGTTCAGTATGCTCGAAAGGAGATAACGATTGACAAATTTTGTCACTATCCCGTTGTCTTATCTCATCTAACAAGTCAAATATACCCGTTATACCTTAAGCAACACATAAACAATAGCAGTAGGGGAAAAAGGGTAACTTACCAAGAGACCAGTAGGGCATTGGAGCTGGCCTGCCGATGAGTTGAGTGTACTCATCCACAACATCAAGAGGTGTGGGACCCGAAAAGAAGTAAAAGTCAAAAGCACCGCCAATCACTTTATATGTCAAAGAATTCCCTCTGTAAAACACATCCATCCCATTGCTATTCAACAGTAAAACTCCATGTGTAGAGGATTCTCCATCAATATTCCTCAGGTCCATGTACACCGGGTGGGACCCATATAAATCAGCATTAAGATTAATGGCTGACAAGTCAGTAGTGTACAAAGTGTAAGGATCATTAGGGTACAGTTTAATCCCATGGGGCTGTGTATTTTCTCCCAGACCATATAGTGAAGCATCTTTAGGCAACTTTGTTGAAATCTCAAGATACTGATCCTTAAACACCAAATCACTATAAGGGTCTGATTCATCTGATCTTGAATCAAAAAGGGTTTGGCCGTTTGATTTTCTTTTCACAGAAAAAGTAAAAGGATCTGTGGTGTAGAGGAATATTAACTCACTGCCTGCATATTCTGAAGGTGTTAGTGTATTTGTATATGCATCCTTTCTTGACCTACCAATTGTTTGTTTAAGTGCTGGAGGCTTTTCTCTTGGCAAAAGATTGTACGGAACCTCCCATCTTTGCTTTTCTGCATCAGTAATATGAACTCTTAAACGGTTATCTGTTTCATGCCTGAAAAACATCGAAACTAAAAGTTAGCTCGGTCGGAGCAAGGTGCCATTGGACGTTCAGAAAAAGTCTATAAACAACAAGAATCATGCTACATGTACATGGGAGTCTGCCGCCACGTAGTTTGATAGAATATCAGGTGACAAAATTGCATTGTACAGTTTAAATTTGTGTTTTGTCCAACAATCACCTGGCATTCTGACAGTCTGCCTGGCAAACCACCTGTACAAGGGGCTTAGCTCAAAAAACAAAAAACTACTAATATGAACATGAACGGTCTGAACAAATTTGGTGGGCTATATCAATATGGATAAATTTTGTTCCCACTAACATGAACGGTCTGAAAAAACGTGTATTAGTAGGAGAGGCAGAGCTAGAAAATTATGATGGATGTGCTAATTATATACAAGGGCTGGAGCCTAGGGAGCTACCTCTTAGCTCCGCCACTTAAAATCCAGTAAAACTTACTTAACATAGAGCTGCAAGAGCGGAATATCACCACCATAGACATTATTTTTCTGCTTGATTTGGAGGTGGCCAACAAGGCTACCATCAGGAGACTCATCCACAGAGATCAAACGGTAGCCATTGCCAATTTTGGTTGTGGAGGCTAAATCAACTCTAGCTAAACACAGAATCAACAACAGTAGAGAAAATCTGTGAAAAGAAGAAAAAGAGAGGGGAAAAGAAAAATTGAAGAACATGATAATATTATCAAGGTTAAAATGCAGAACGAGGCAATTAGGTACTGAGTTTTAGCCTTTTAGGGGTTTTGTATATAATGGCAGAGAGGGCACGAAGGCTAAGAAGTCATGTGAACTTGAAATTATCACTTGCATTAGCATGTGACTAATTTTGGGTCCCACTATTAGGTCCACTTTTTGTTCTATGCACTGTCTTGTTCATGCTGGCAATGCATGATACTTTCTTGATGAGTAATGTTATTCATTTCTAGTGGGGTTATAAATACAGTATATGTGGTACTAAATGATAGGTTAAATGAAAGGTGAAATTAAATGACTCATTTAATTTCACTTATCATTTAATGCTACATTAACGCCACCTAGACTGTGTTTGTAACCCCAGTGCGGATGAATAAAATTACTCTTTCTTGATGGCATAGGTTTGTGCTAGTGTCTCTAACAAAGCCAATATTTATTGGACACACATTCATATCTAAGCATGCTTACTATGAAATAGATTAGTTGTGTTAGTTGTAGCCCAATTGGTTTTAATTTTTTTTAACACACATTTTTCTCCAATCTCATTTCAATCCTATATTTTATGAAATTTGTAATTTTTATAAATTATTTTCAACCACGCATTTCATTAACTTTTATCAAAAGGGGTGTAGTATCCTCGCCTCATGAGGTAATTATATGAAGATACAAATTATGTTTGCATCAACTAGCCCTCCTCAACAAAGAGACGATATAGTTAGTGTGATTGACTCATGATCAACCAATTTTAGCATTTCTTTCATCTTTTTTAAGGAGTGATTATATTATCACTGGATATGAACACAATTTCATAAATTAATCTTATCTAGGATCATTTTATGAAGGATTAATTGTACTGATGGTCACCAAACTTTTACCATAACTGTGATTAGGTCACTAAACTTTAATTAGCACCAATCAGGTAACTTAACTTCAAGTAAATCACTTTGTTAGTGCTACGCTATACAAACTATTGTTTGTATATGTGGCAATCCACGTGGATATTTATGCACTTATATGAGGCCTTTGTATATAGACATTTAGGAGTTCTTATGATTAATTATGGTCTAATCTCTTGTATATTTTGTTTATTAGGAAATAATCGATGATTTGAAGTGAAATTAGAACAAAGAAACAAAAATGGCAAAAAAAAAATTAGGATTTCCAAAGCTCGGGGACCTATTGCAAATAGCCATAGTTGATTTGAACTATAAAAGGATAATTGATAGGGACAATTGAGTGCAATTAAAAGTCAAAAAAGTGAAGCATTTAAATATAATCAAAATATTTTCACCAATTCAGATTTCCAGCCACATATTGAGAGCAATTTTTCGCATATTAAACGTTTGAATTGGAAAAATTATATTTTTAAAATAATTGTATCTTTCTGAGTTAAATTCTCAATTGACTTTGAATTGTCTAATCAGATATTGAAAAATAAATATATGACAAAAATGTTAATAACTGCGCAGGAACATAACCATGTATGGCGTGAAGATAATTTTTCTTATTTGATTGAAACTCAATTTGAACGTTTTTTTTTTAATCCTAATTTCACTTTATACAAATCAAGAACATGGGAAAACATTCAAGGGACCTCTCATATCATATTAAACATCAATTATTGCAATCAGATGGAGGCAAAATCATTATTCTTTTAAGAGAATTAAGAGGCAATTACAAGAGTTATATGAGTTGAAGATCCAACTTTAGTTTTTGGGCTATGAAGGGAAGGTACAACGAGATTCAATTTAGAAATCATTGAAGAGATTCAAGAATTTCAAGATTAATCCTCTTTTCCTTCGTCAATAAAAAAAATCGGGTGATATTCTACAAAATAATAGATGACTTTATTATGAAGTTTATAATATAATTTCAATTTTCTTACGTCAAATATGTGTTTATTCTTGAATGATTTTTATGGAACGTAGTAGTTTTTAATTAATTAGCAACTAATTAAATTGACGAAACCTTATTATGAAGTTTATAATATAATTTCAATTTTCCTACACCAAATATGTGTTTATTCTTGAATGATTGTTATAGAACATAATAGTTTTCAATTAATTAGTAACTAATTAAATTGTTGTGTGAATTTTATTGTTAACAAGAGAGACAATAGGAAGAATAGATATCACGTTATAACAATCATTGTGAAATCCATTAGATGATAGAAATGTACATTTATGCTTTACATGATTTTAATATATATTGTTGTGTTTTAATGATGCTTTCATGTTCGCATCTTTTATAGAAATATAAGAAGGTGACTGGAGAGGATAATAATTCTACTCGAAAAATATTATAAATAATTTATGAACATTGATCAACAAAAATGCATACACGTTGTCTTGATATTGGAATGTATTAGAGTACATTAATAAGAGAAATTCAAAGTTTTAATAATCATCTCAATAGTTTTACAAAAGCTTTCATAATTTGCTTGTTAGAATATTTAATTTAATTAATATAAATTCTTCATACAAATCGGCTAATCGATTAGAGTGATAATTAATTGATCCTAGATAAAATAGATAGTTTTTGTGGAAACGATTACTTATTATTTTATTATTTGTTCACGATATCGTGTACTTGCGAGATTTCGTACAACCAAGTATTTAGCGGCGTTGCATGAGACTATTGTATTTAATTAGTTTTAACTTTAATCTAAATTCTTTTTTATTGCTTTCTTAGCTTTTATATTCATATTAGAAAAACAAAAATTAAAGTATTTTATCTCTTTATTTTTAGAATCTTGTATGCAAGTTCGAGACAATGTGATCTTGCTCCATTTGACCCAAAAATCGAGCAAACATTCCGGTTGAGAATAAAAGAACAGATAGAAACACAAAACAAAAATAGCAAGTAGAATTAATGGCAGAAAATATACCAAATCTAGTAGCCGTTGGGAGAATGAGAATGCAGCACATTCGATTGTAGCTGCGGGTAATAAGAATGAGAGACTAATGGAGGAATACATGGTTCCACCAATGATAGAAAATCGATCCAGCATAGCTTATCCAACATTCGGACATGCTAATTTCTATTTGAGGATCGATGTGATAAACATGTTCTAAAATGCCTTGCAATTCTTTGGGAGACCAACTGACAATCCAAACGCTTCTATCTCGAGGTTTCTGGACATGTGTACAACAATTAAATATTCGAAAGTTTCTAGTGATACAATTCCGTTGAGGCTCTTTTAATACACTTTGAGAGATAGCTAGGGAATGGCTGGACAAACTCCCACCTTGAGCATTACTACTTGAGATGGTCTGATTTAAAAATTCTTGAACAAACACTTCCCACCAAAGAGGATTGCCAAGTTGAGGGATGAAATCACTACCTTCTCTCAGCTTGATTTAGAATGCTATAACGAGGCATGGGAAAGATACGAAGGTTTGCTTCGATAGTGTCCACAACACGATTTACAAAAATGGCTCTAGGTAGATTGTCTGTGATGGTTTAATTACAAAAAGGACAATGGATCAAGTATATAAAATCTTGGAGGATCTAACATACACTAGTGCATTGTGGCAAACAGAAAAATCATGCCAAAAGAAAGTTGCATGGATACATGAGGTAGACACACTAATAGCAACTAAAAATGTTGACGGTATGGAAAGTAATCAGACAGTAGACGTAGTTCAAGTAGCAAGGCTGAGATGGAACCATTGCTGATGAAATCATGAAAGTGTAGATTGTAATGTGAGGAGTCCATTTGCCCTACCAGTTGAGGATATAAATTACATGTAGAACTATTAAGATTTAAGGGTAGTAGAATAATCCACATTCCAATACATACAATCTAGGTTGGAAAAATTACCTATACTTTTCTTGGAGTAATAACTAATCTTTTAAGGCGCATCTATCAAAATGCACTATTGGATTTTCAGCAGCCAAAAAAGAAAACTTAATGGGAAGAAGCATTTGTAAAAATGGGGAAGCTATCAATGTAATTCATGTAAAAGACACAAAAATCTTCAGATTCAAGCGTTACTACATAGAATTGGAAAATCAGATGGGACAAACAACCAATGCACTTTTAGAAATACAGTAAAGGACCCTGCCTAAGACACCGAGACAAATTCCAAATAGTAGATAGTGGCAATTAGTGTTGTGGAGAATGAAACAAAAGAAGATCCACATGTGAAAACACTAAATCTAGTTCGGGCATACATATCTCCTATTCATTTTTCTTAAAGTATAAGAAAAAGTTCAGAGGGGAAAATAGTTCAGGTAATTATTATGTGGAGTGGGGTTCAGTTTCCAGAAATTATTACTATGAGACATGTGGTATCGAATGAAAGGTACATTCCACATGTGAGAAGCATGTGAATTAGTCCGAATAGTAGCAAAAATCATTCCAAATCAAAATTTGGATAGTCCATAGGTTAGGGCAACAGCTCCTATCGAGACATATGTGCCTCATGTTCCTTGTCCTAAAAAATTGTAGAAGAAAAAGCTCGAAGAAGAATTTGCAAAGTTCTTGGACATATTCAGAAAGCTTCATGTCAACATTCCATTATTTGAAGCAATATCTCAAACACCAAGCTATGCAAAGTTCTTAAAAGAAATCTTATCAAAGAAAAGGAAGCTCGGTGAGATTGAGACCATCACAATAAATGAGCAGTACATTGCTATCATGCAACATAAATTACCTCCTAAACTAAAGGATTCAGTTAATCTAAAAATACCTTGCTCAATAGGAAATAGCTCTACTTTTAATTATTTATGTGATTCTGGAGCAAGTATAAATCTAATGCATATTTTTGTCTACATAAAATTAGGTTTGGAAGAGCTAAAAAACATTACAATCTCCCTCCACTAGCAAACCAATCTATTAAACATCATGTAGGAGTGGTTGAGAACATGCTCATTAAAGTAGACAAGTTAATATTTTCAACAGACTTCGTAAAAGATGCATATATCCTATTTTTAAAGGCTTCTAGGATGTTAAAAAAACTGGTTATTATATACACCACGGCGTAACTTGTACTATTTCTTGACTATTATATTTGTTTTCTTCCATATTTTGAAGGTACAACAATGATAGCAATGAGGCAACTCATCAAGATGAAGATTGAAATTTATTGATCCGACAATCTTGCCACCAATATCAGATACAAAATTCGATGAGTACCTATTTCCTTTCTTCCCTCTTTATGTTGCTTAGTACTTTAAGGCATTGATGATAATGTCTAATTAAGTCTGGGGGTGGGAAAATATTGAATTTTTAATTTTTATTATGTTTGGGTGATTATGTGACTTTACGACTTTATTAAATATGAAGAAAAAAAATATATAAGAAAATTGAAGAAGTTAAGCCCATGTTTAACATCAATTAAATAAAAAAAATTTCTCGAACTTAATTTCAACCATACATTCACATATAAAAAAATTATTTACCTATAAATTCAATACTTTTTCCTACTTTTTAATCACATATTTTCCCAAAAAAATAAAATAAAAATCACTATTCCAAAACTTATTCCCCCCCAACCCCCCAAAAAAAAAAAGAAAAAAGAAAAGAAAAAGCTCTTTTAACAAACGTCAAACAGGAGCTAAAAAATTCCAAAAACATTTTCTCTTTATATTGCTCTTTAATGTACGTGCTTATGTGGATTAGGTAGCTATGCCAGCTATAATTAATATACTTGAATTACTTAGATTAACTGATACTTATCCATGTAGAATTTGATATTATTTGTGCACATAAATTAAGTTTAGCATTGTGAAGTAATGAGTTGTTCTCAACTTATTATGAGTTATCCAACACTACAATAAGCAACTAAATAATGCAATAAAAATGCAAAATTAATCAAGAAACGGAAGAAATATTAAACTACTAATTTTGAATTAAAATAAATAGCTAATAGATTTTATCTTTATCCAATACAAAAATGGATTTAATTTCAAGGTTGAATTAAATATTTTGATGTAATTGCCCTTCAATTTTTACTAAGGTTTAATCTTCTCCCTCAAAATATAATAATTGGCACATTCCTCTCGACGAATTTGATGATTTGATATGGTATTAAGAGGCTAGAGAAAGTTCTCCAATGTTTTTCTTAAGTTTAATATTTATAGGAGTCAAAAAATGGGTAAAGCGCATTCAATTTGGGTTCCGAAAGAGTTTTAATTGAAAAAGAAAAAGTGGTAAGATAAGATTTTTCCTAGCACGCCCACGATACCTTACTCCCTGCATGCACGCCGATTAACTGTTTGGCTCTCGATTAATTTTCAAACAAGTCGGTGCATCCGTGCCAACATTTTTTCTTGCATGCCACATGAATTTTTCGGGACTGGGCATCAGTTGGTATTTTTGTCATAATTTTCTCTCTCGATAAAATGCATTGAAAAGTTAACTCAAATGGATACATTTCTTCTGAAAATATCAATTTCCAATTCGAACGTTTGTTATGTAAAAAATGAGTTTGAATATGAGGTTAAAAATCTGGAACACGACGTTTTTTTACTGAAAATTGAGTTGTGAAAATACTTTAACTATATTTCACTCCTTTAACTTTCAATTACATCCAGTTGATCACATGTGATCTTAGATCATCATTTTGTGGTTCGAATTAGCTCTTAGATATTTGCAATTTGGTCTCCAAACTTTGTATTTCTTCCATTTCGCCTGTTTTTCGCTCTTTTTGTTCAATTCCATCAATTTGCCTTGACTTTTAGCTAATAAACAAAGTTAAAATTTAATTTAGCTATAATTCATCCAAATCAACAACAAATTCCCTAATATTTAATAGCTCAGGTAAGTGTACAAAATACACTTATCAAGCATTACTTTGAAAATCCAAAATCCTTCTTCGTGTTAACCTAGGTTTAAAATCGTGTATGTATCCTTTTTTTTCCTTCCAATATTCACATAATAATGTCTAATATCATTTTATACCAAAATTGCTTGCGTGAAAGTGGGCAATTATGCTCCAAAAAAATTAATTAAAATCAACTTCACGAAATATAGTTGAGTTGCTGCTCGAACATATAAAACAACCTTTTTCTTGTATAGAGGTCTCTTTGGAGCACACAGAAGCATGGTATTTTGGGTCTTCGAGGGATTTTGCTCAAGCGGGTAGGACTGATTTTGTTGACCCCAAAAAATGAACTCAACAGATACATGATCCGCTTGTGCCACGTTAAGTACAGATTCGGCGCGTTTATACCGGAATGGAATCGGTAGTTTGACTGGAATGGATGCGGGAGGCACTTTTCGGCAAGAGACAAAGATGTTCGGACCCTGACGGTTTGATTACAGTGATATTCACACTATCAACGAATAACCGATCGATTTCCTATATTAAACCTCCCTTTTGTGATGGAATATGTGAAAGGGTCGATTTAACGTAGAATCATAACACATTTGTATTGAAATCTTGATATATTTGCTATTACGTGTGTCAAAAAATATGTAAAGAACTAAGTATCTAAAACCTTATAAAGAGTTTCACAAGATGAATATATTTCATATCTTTTTCCACTGATACAGATGCTTAAAACCCCCTTTTTCATGCAAAGAGAAGCTATTTATACTAATATAATCGATGTGAAAGCCGTTAGATCAAATCCACGTGGCAGCATTGTCGAACTCAAAGCCTCACATCAACGTCTACTCTATACCATTAATGTTTGACAGAGGGTTTGCCATCCTAGTTGTAGGTTGGCATACTGACATTCTTTATTATATGTCTCATCAATCGCTTCTAAAAGATCTCCAGATCCATAATGACGGGCAGTATCGGATTCTGCTGGGTCTGGGTCAACCTTTGTTGAAGAGCTCTTGATGGTAAAGGACTTCAGATATCTTTGTTGAGCCTCTACGCAGGGCATTGGGAGCTTCAATGCTTCGGTTGAAAGGGGCCTCTACGTCTACATGGATGTACTTCAAGTAGGCCTTCGCTATTAGAGCCGAAGGAACGTCGGTCAGACAGTGCTTCGGTTCTCGAAGGAACCTCAGATAGCCATAACTTTGGTTGACTTTGACCTTGTAACCTTCTCTGATGACCTTCCAACCGGTTCTCTATCAACTTAACCACTGGGTGTGTGTGGTTGCCCACGTAGACATGTTGCTTACGTGGCAGCTCATGTGGAGTGTTGATTTGGAACCTCTAATTTTGGGGGGTAACAATACTCCCCCAAGTCTATTCATGTTTATTCATGTAATGCATCGACTTGTAGGTGCCAGGTGATCTCCTGAGGGAAAGGAGTTATAACCTTCCGAGGTGACCCACTTGTTGAAAGCCCCTATGCATTTCTGATGCCTGCAGGTCTGATCCATTTATTTATGAGGTTATGTCCTTAATGTTTGGGGTAAGTAATGTAATTGTAGTTCATAACTAAAGTTGGGAGCGTCTGCCGCTGATAAAACAGCCTCAGATTTGATATTTGCGAGGAATTCGTTATTATTATTTTAAACCATCTTTGTGAAACAAGATGAGTCCTTAAAGATGGTACTTCAATGATTTGATGTTATTGGCTATTTCCAAGGGAGGAAAATCATGATGGTGCAATTCTCAATACACGCCACTGCCGTCGTATTTAATGAGTAATCATGGTTGTCTATTCTGCTTCCCATTTATATTCCTGATGCGATAGGACGTCTACATCTGACGCCTTCATCCGGATCCTCGAATTCGAAGCGTCTGGGACAATGGATGGCTCTGATCTTAGTTTCTAGACGTACGACTAGATGGTTTATATCTTAATTCAATGGCTAGATTTGAGTTTTTACGCTTATAAAAGGAAATCACATTTAAGAATAATTCTTTTCTTTCTACCTTTAAGCGAATTCATACTTATAAACCTTCATCTTCTTCGATAATCTTCTACAATTGAGTTCCTTGTGCGCTTCCACCTATTCTTCAGGGTTTCTTCCAAATTCTCTAGAAGTTTATTGAAGCAAGTCTCTTTTGTCATGTTTGTCACTCCTCCCTTTTTAAGAAATATTGTACGTGCTGTGAGACTTCAACTTTCTCATTTATGGCTTCTTCTTCTTCTTCTGAGGATAGTGCGGGGGTACACAGGCTAACTGGTGAGATAGGGATTGAGATTACCCCTACCGTCGACCTTGTTAAGGCTGTTGAGACTGGCACGGGTGCAACCACGTCTGGGGAAGGGTTGGCAGTGAGGATGACGAGGTAGCTTGGGATGCAGCGAAGATTCCATCAAACGCTAATCCGACCCTCCTTGCTAACCTTAGGGAGAAATATAGGATCCCTTACAATATTGAACTTCTATCTCTTTTCCCTGACGAGCGAGCCTGTTGTCCGAAGTAGGGGTGTGTCACTATCAGCGACTTTCTGCTTAAATCGGGGCTTCACCTTCCTATTCATCCTTTCTTCCGAGCAATCCTTAGGTTATATGGACTGGCTCCTACCTAACTTTCTCCAAATGCCTGTGCCCAATTAGTTGGGTCCTATATTCTCTAGAAGTGGAACTCCTTGGGCAAGGATACGTCCCTTTATGTTTTTCAAACCGTTTTCCAGCCTAGGTCATTAGACAAAGGGGATTCCATGGATTGGTACTTCATATGCCCATGGGAGACACATGCTCCTTTAGTGACAGGTCTTTTCTCCTCCATCAAAGGGTGGAAGGAGACCTAGTTCTGGGTTCGGGGAAAGTGGCAGGAGTGTGAGGGTAACATTGTTCCCTTCATCCAAGTTTAAACCTCCTACTCTGAACCCAGTGAGTGCCATTTCGTAATTTCTTTTTGTAACTATTGGATGATTCTTTATACAAACACAATACTTGTCGTTTTTCAAGAACTGTTAAGCGTTTCGAACTTGATAAGAGTCACTGGGAGGTCCTATCAGATATCTATCGTCTGCCCTCCTCAGTTCGACATTTCGACAATCTAATCGTTCCCTAACGATTTTACGAAGATCTAAACTTGATGGCCTCCAGAGGTAAGAAATTATTGTTGATATCCCCCAATATAGCGTATGCTTGTGTGTCGTTTTATACACTTCTGACTTAGATACCCGTTTCTTGCAGAAAATTTTGACAAGAGGAAGCTCCCCACCCCTGATATGGCAACTATATTGGCTGCCACTTCAACCTCTGACCGAAAGGGGGTAAAAGGCACATCTCTTGGGTAGAGTCAGATAAAGAAGAAGATTGAGAGGGTTAACAAGGAAGCTACACCTCAAAATGATAGCGGGCCCCCTCGAGCAAATAAGGAGAAAAAAGCTGTAGTTAGGAGCCTAAGAAAAAGGTTCGGGTATTCACCACAGGGGTGGGTAGTTCCTCCGACATCACCCCACTTCGCTTAGGGGTTCCTGCTGGGGAGAAATTATTGGCGGCCTCTATTACTGCTGCTATTGGGGGTAGAAACGCCCTGCTGCTGTAGAACCTCTGATGCAGGAGCCTGCCAAGAAAAATAAAAACTTGAGTGGTCCCACTAGCTCAGAAAAAGGGCCTTTGACCAAGCAGCCTACTGAGCTTGAACCTCAGGCCATCGCTCTGTTGCCTCTCAAAATTCAAACTGCCACGACGACTTTCCACACATTCTGGACTGAAAAATGGCAAAACTTCGTTGAAATCAGTGACGATGTGGACGTTGTTTCCACCATGGTTGCCCAGGTGATGAGGTCATTCGGCATGGCCATTGAGACGAAAGCAATCTTCAAGATACTCCAAAGGAAGAATAGGGAGTTTGTGGGCAAAGCTTCCCTGGCTGAGAAGTAGCAAAGAAGGCCTCGGCCAAGGCTGATGTGGCCAAGAAGAAAGAGGCAGAAGGGTCTGCCAAACTCACTTCTGTTTTGGTAGAAAATGAATCTTTGAAGAAGGAAGTTCATGAGTTACAGAGCGAGGTGGCTGCCTTGATGAGACGGGTGGAGACTTCTGATGCCTACCAAAAACTTGCTGTTGAAGCCCTTGAGAAGGCCAACCAAGAAAATGCTGGGCTGAAACGGAAAATCGAAGAGCTGACCTCCCAAGTAGCTGGCCTTACTAAAGAGGTAGAAACTGTTAGTCAAATTGATAACCAATAGATATGCAAATCGATGGGCCAGACTTTTTACCAGCATGTCATCCACATAGACCTCCATTGTCTTACCAATGAGGTCAGCAAACATTTTGTTAACCAACCTTTGGTGTGTTGTCCCGACATTTTTCAATCCGAAGGGCAGTGCCCTGTAGCAGTAGAGTCATTTCTCTGTGATGAAAGAGGTGTGTTCTTCATCCAGTGGAAACATAAGGATTTGGTTGTACCCAGAATAGGCATCCATGAAGCTGAGAAGCTGGTGTTCGACAGTTGAGTCCACCAGCTGGTCTATCCTGAGAAGTGGGAAGCTATTCTTAGCACAGACTTGGTTTAAGTTTGAAAAGTCAATGCATACCTCTACTTCTCATTGTGCTTCTTCACCAGAACTGGGTTGGATACCCATTTTGGATACATAGGTTCTCTAATAAAACCATTGTCAATCAGCTTCATTACCTCGTCTTTAAGAGCCTCATACATTTCTGAGTTAAGAGCCCTTCTTTTCTTCCTGTAAGCAGTAGCTCCTGGTTCGATGTTCAAGTGATGGCAACTTACCTTGAGGTCGATGCCAATCATGTCGCTATGTTTCCAGGTGAACACATCCAGGTTCAGAGCAGGAAATCTTTCAGTCCCTTCTTCGTTTCTGGGGGTAAATTGCTTCCCACCTGTAGGCATTTCGTTGGGTCCATAAGGTCAGTTGGGAAGATTTCCAGCTCTTCCATTGGGGCTGTTTGAGGTTCACAGTCAATAATGCGAGGGTCCAACTCGTCCAGGTTAACGGCACCTTTCGTAGCCTTTCCTTGTTCAGGGGCTTGTGTTGCTCTGGACATGCCTCCTTCCTCAGTAGCATCGGTCATGAGGACATCTTTCCCTTGTTCAGGAGGAGTTCCTTGTTCAGGGAGGTCGTCCATATCAACGTCAGCAAATATGACGCGTGTCCTTAGTTCCGCTTTTCTTAAGGAATTGTAGTAGCATTCCCTTACTCCTCTCTGATCACCTAGAACCGTGGCTATGCTTTTCTCAGTTGGTAATTTCAAGCACAAGTGATGAATTGAGGTAACAACCCATAACTCTTTCAAGGCAGGTCTTCCTAGCACACCGTGATAGGCAGATCGGTTATCAACTATGAAGAATTCCATGTAATGGCGCGCAATCAACGATTCTATCCCTATCTCTATTGTCAGAGTGATTTTGCCCTTTGGGATGATATTGTCTCCCATGGAGCCATATAAGGGAGAGTTCATTGGAGTTAATTCATGGTCCACCTTCATTTTGTCAAAAGTAGTACCAAATATTATGTTGACCGAGCTTCCATTATCCACACGCATACATTTGAGGCCATTTCTGGCCACCACGGCGCGGACCA
>CAIGRS010300169.1:0-11378 GCA_903798395.1 Fraxinus floribunda
AAAACTCGATTATTGTTAAGGATAGATGCTCCTTATTCTAAGTCACCTAAGGATAAGTGCTCCTTATTGTAAGTCACTTAAGTATAAGTGCTCCTTGTTTATAAGTCACTTAAGGATTGGTACTCCTTGTTTGTAAGTTACCATTATAGTGCATTTGGCCTTGCTCGTGACGGAGAGTTTGGTAACGAGGACGTAGAACACATTGTGTATCGAAACCCATTAAATCGGCTTGTTATCTTTACATTATCGTACTTTACTTTACATTGCCATTTTATTGTGTTATATTTATACTTGAATTAAGTTATCAAACTTGTGTATTTAATTCTCGTATCATACTTTATTGAATTAATTTATCAAACTTGCATATTTAGTTCTCGTATCATGTTTTACATTTATATCTTGTGTATCGAATTGTATTGAGACTAAGTGTCGAAAAAGTTTCAAAAATCAATTCACCACCCTTTTGGTTAGTTATTCTTGGGTTATCACCTGTCACTAAGCAAGTTTGGGTGAAGAAAATGATCTCAAGAATTGTGAAATAGATCATGGTGCTCTTAAAGGTAAGAGCATTTACATACCTAACTGATTAGGTCGTTTCTCATCATGCTTTTGTTTTATCAGTGTGACATTTATTTATTCATGCATCATATTCATGCATATTTATTTATTTATTTATGTTTATTTTTATGTTTAAATTATTTTCTATGAATGCTGCATTCGTGTTTTAAAAGAAAAACAAAAAACATGGAAAATCGAAAAATAAAAAAAAATGATGGAATTTGTTTTTACAGCATGAGATATAATATTCCTGAACTTGTGGTTCTGATCAAGCATAGATTCAATCGATGAGCTGTATCATAGTTTCCATTACCGATTTAGGTTATTTATGGTGTACTTAGTATATGTGTCTTCATGTACCAACTACACTACACACATTATGATATTGTTAGTGGGACTCTACCGCACGTGTGAGATTTGGGATGACTGTCACATGTTAGTAAGGTGACTTTGAACATGGATTGACCTTGTTTATTAGACTTAAGCTCAAATTTATCCCGGTAATAAAAAGCTCAATATCTTATGTTCTTTTTCAAAACCTATTTGACTCGAGTAATTAAGTCCAAGGGGTTTCTCATAACCTGGTGCCTATAGTCGACTGACTTGGGTTAACCGGCCTAAAGCTTGCTACATGGGTCATTTTAGTCTTTTAATGAAGAAGAGTTTGCACCTAGGATATGAAAAATAATTATGAGCTTAAAATATTGAAAGATGTGAAAATAAAATATGCTAAAAATTAGAGGGAGAAAAGAAAATATCTCCACAAAATGAGTTTTTATTTAAATGTCCTAATATGCTTTAAATGGTTTGACTTTCATAAGTAGAGTAATACACTTATGGGAGTGATGATTAGCATGTTGTTTCTCACAAAATTAAGGTTTGGAGTCCAACTTATAAAGGATTAGTGAACTTTACACACATGTGTCACTTATATAATTTACTCCATGTTAACTTAAACTGAGTAAGTGGGAAGGTTTACTGTACATTGATTATACTTATGCATGTTAACGACTACATTCTTGAGTGTTTATAATTGTTAATGTTAAAAGGTTGTTTGTCCCTTCGTCATTTGTGACAAAAAAGAGGAGAGTGAAGTAAAATTTTGATTTTTGATTTAGGAGAGCATTGAATGAAATTGAGATTTGCCATTTTATGTCTGAGTGGTTGTTGGGGAAAGACATAGATACATTTGCCTATTGCATCAAAATATTGAGAGTTTGCAGTAAGGGGGAGAATGTGCATTACATCTGTATTGCATAACATTGAGTTTTTGATTTCAAGAAACAGGTATACCAATGAATGTAAAAAGTAGAAGCACTTGAGTAAATTGGGTAGTTTAATTTGATAGGTTGATTTATTTTACTACTTTGACTTAATTTGTATAGTTTTGTCACAAAATGCAAAATGAGGAGATTGTTAGGTTCAATATTATCATTGGCGATTCTGTGAACAAAAATGACTTAATTGAATATGTGTAAAAGTCAAAGAGTGAAGGGCAATTTTGTATAGATGAGTTAGGTTAGAGTTAGAGGTTTAAAATAAGGAAAACATGGCACTGGAATTTCGCTAGCTTCACGCCTGGCCATTACTTGAGCAAAAGAAACATAACCATTGTCGTCCGCTTATCGCCCAGTCCTCGCTTGAGCGATAAGGCTCCCTCGCTCGAGCAACATATGTATGCGGTCAGACCTTATTCGTGATTTTGAAGAGTTTTACACGGCCCATAACACCTAAGGATAAGTGCTCCTTGTTGTAAGTCACTTAAGGATTGATACTCATTCTTTGTAAGTTACCACTACAGTGCATTTGGCCTTACTCGTGATGGATAGCTTGGTAACGGGGACGTAGAACACATTGTATACTGAAATTCACTTGTCATCTTTACATTATTCCACTTTACTTTAAATTGCTATTTACATTGTGCTATATCTACTCAAGTGATAATACTTGAATTAAGTTATCGAATTTGCATATTTACTTCTCTTATTACACTTTGCATTTATATTTTGTGTATTAAATGGTTTTGAGACTAATCGTCGAAAAAGTTTCAAAAACCAATTCACCTACATCTTAGTTAGTTATTCATAGGTTATCAGGCTAGATAGTATCTACGGTAGCAAATCATGAGTGTTGAAGGAACAACAGATATTGGACTTGCAAGGTTTACAACAGCTAGTGGAACTAGTTTGGAATTGAATTGTAACCCATATTGTCTATAGTGGAGATAACTGACTTGGTCCTGAAAGTTTTACCAAATTGGGTTTCTCCGTCATCAAACTTTGTGTTATTTATTATTTTCCAAATATTACAACTACGGTAATTCAACATAGGAATAATTGAATTGCATGAATAACCATCTAGAAATTAATTAAAAGTGACTTATTGTTTTAATTAGTGTAATTCCACATGTAAGGTCAAACTTAGTTAGTAAACTACGTATTGTCAAAGATAATCAAAGAGGCTAACTAGACATGGAAGTCAAGCAATTGAGGTCGGAGCACATGGTTCATCTCGTTAGGACGGCTAAAGTTGTTATTTGGAGACACTATCCTAAGTAAAGTGTAAGAATGTTCCTTGTGTATTAGCACTACCATTGCAACCAATCAAAGAAAGAAAGTTGCTAGCTCCAACGTCAGCACCATCATGCCCATCAACTACAAAGAAGTAATGATTGCCTAGATTTCAAGTTATGACCTAGATGTCATGAGAGTGTGACCTTGTCGAACTCCTTGACCAATGAAATCTATTTAAATGGGCCCACAACACACATCTCAAGGATGGACAACATAGCTTGACAAAATGGAGGACAAGAGGCCTACATAATAGGGCAAAAGTCTACGGAGAAGAGACGAGCTAAGCAAATCCTTTGTAATACACACGAGCACATTTAAATAAAATCACTTGCTTTTCTTTACAATATTCCAGCTATTAAACATTATTGTTCCACCAATTTTTTTTTAAGTTGATTTGAAATTGACACATCAACTTTAGCCCTTTATAATTTGGTGTTGTTTGAAGGGCCTTTGTTAGAACGGCTACATTTTCAATCTCAAAAAATGTCCAAATTCAACTTACAACCCGAAAATTCCTATCAAAATGAGTCACAACAGTGTATGGAGAAAATAATTTGTCATGTGGGCCTGCATATGTGATTAAAAATGTGTATAAAGGCTATCTTAAAGTTAATCCCAAAATTAAAATGATCTAATAAATAATTAAGTGATCGAGTTTGTACATCTAAATAAAGTGTGATCTTTATTATATGTGTAGAGAGTGGATATATTAATGTTGTATTTGACGATGGATCAGTACATATGAAAATATAAATAGGGTTATGTCTCTCAATTCATATGTAATTTCTCATTTTTTTGTGTCATCCCGTCAACACAAGAATACAAAGAAAAAGTATATTGAAGAGGAAGATCCAAACCCCGCATAAAGGAAATCAAGAATCAAGAAGGATTGAAGAGTTCAAGAATCCATAATCAGAATCAAGAAAAAGAATTGAAACATCAAATTGAAGAACAAGATAATCGAGATTAAAGAACAAGAAATCAAGATTTAAAGGATTGTAGGTTTAACCTTCGAGATTCATTATTCAAGTATCAAATTAATGGATCAAAGTATGTTCCGCAATAATTAAGCTTCTTGGTCGTTTGCAATGGAGATTTGGGCAATTCATGAAGTTTTATAAAGTCTAAGTTTCATAAAGTTCAACAAGTAGTATTAGAGCCAATCCATGTTAAACCATTAAGATTAAAGAAAGATTTTTAGGATTGAAATTCATACTTAGTTTTATAAAATTTGAGATTTGAATTTCAAACCCTAGATTTCAAAAAATATATATTTTTAGGATTTTTCTAGCATTACAGCGATGTTGCAACGCTTCTTCACAGTTTGAATTTTATTTTTTTAGTTTTTTAAAAAAAAAAAAAGAATTAACAATTCAAATTCAAATTTTGGTATTAAAATTTATTTCGATTATCTAATGTTCTAAATTTATTAGTTGAAACAACATACTGCCAAAATAACCTCTCTTGTCTAAGCTAATTTATTTGAGACATCAAGATGGTTGTGTGTCTATAATTCATGTGAATATTCACCGGCCCATAGGAAGGTAAATGTTTGGTTGATTACATGTATACATGTGGTAATAAATATATGACAATTGTAAAGTTTTTTTGTATGAACAATAAATTGATCCAAATAAGAGTTTATTGTTTGACATAGTTTATTGTTAATATTTGATTACTACATCAAGAATACCATTTACAAGATAGTATTACCGTCAAAAGACTAAATATCAATGTTGAACTCGATCTCTTATGAGAGGTTTACAATTATTTAAATAAATTAATTGTTTAATGCGGATGATAATGTGAACGTATTTCTCTGGTTTTGTTCTTATTCAGTTAACTCTTCTGCTTCTACAACATCTGCAAACATCAACTCTAATCATGTGCTAAATGGATCCAACTTTAAGGACTTGAAAGAAAATGTTTAGATCGTTTTTGGTTGCATGGATTTAGACGTTATGTTAAGGACTAAACAACTCGCTGCACTTACACATAAAAATTTCCCTAATGAAAAATGGCTTTGATAAGTGGGATTGTTTGAACCGCATGAGTCTTATGATCATAAAGTGTGGTATTCTAGAATCATTCAGTGGCACTATATTCGGTAAGATAACTGCTGTCAATGACTTTATCGATGAAACTGAAAAAACTTTGCAAAAAGCATAAATTCGAAACTAGTACACTCTGGAAAATTTAGTTTCATTAAAGTATAAAGGTAAAGGAAATATTTAGTAGTACATCGTGGATATGTCTCATATTACTTAAAACCCAAAGGCACTAAAGCTTGAACTATCAAGTAATTTGCTCGTGCATTTGGTTTTGATTTCTCTTCCTATACAATACAATCAATTGAAGGCCAGTTATAACTGTCAAAAGAAGAAGTAAACTCTTAATGAGCTCATTTCATACTATGTGCAAAAAGAAGAAATGATGAAGCAAGACATAACTAAAAGTACTCACTTGGCCAGTACCCTTAAGGACAAGTTCAAAAAAAAAAAAAGAATAAGAAAGTTACTCCCGATCTAGCTCAAAATGAGCAGCAAAAGCTTGAAAATGATGAATCATTTAGCTATTACTTTTGTGGAATCCCAGGACACTTGAAAATGGATTGTACCAAATATCACACTTGATGTGTAAAGAAAGGTATGTTTCTCTCCTTGTTTTGTTCTGAGTATCTAGACATACTTGGTGGATTGATTCTGATGCAAGTATTCATATAAGTATGTCTATTCAGGATTTGTTTAACAATCGAAAACCAATGATGTTGAAAGATTCATCTATGTGGGTGATGGCAAATCAATTGAAGTAGAGGCTATAGAAACTTTTATATTATTAATAAAAACTTGTTTTTATTAAGATTTGAAAGGAATTTTTGCGATACCGTCTTTTAGACGGAATTTGGTTTCTATTTCTTTTTTGGACAAATTCAGTTATTCTTGCTCATTTGAAAATAATAAATTTAGTCTTTTTTCTTGATTCAAATCTTGTGGTTACCGATTCTTAGGGATTTCAATTCGATTCTTCAGCTCGACCGACCGCGACTCGGCCTAAAAAAAACTCGAGTTGGCTTGACTCGTTGCTCATGTCCGCCAAGTCAAGGCTCGGGCCAAGACTCATTTTCGGGAAACGACTCGAGCCCAAGCTTGAACTGGCCTATGTGGCTCGACTAGCAATCTCGGTCCGTCTTTGTGATGTGCCATTTTTTGCCTATAATTCTAGTGGCCATTTATTGATCAAAAAAAGAAATAGGGTTGTAACTTTTTTAATCTATAATTAGTATATATTGCATAAAATTTATATTATTAAAAAGAACTTAGAACTTCAAAGATTTTAAAAAAGAAGTCGAGCCAACTCGACTCAGGCCAAAAAAGTCCAAGCCGTTTTTTTCACAGGTCGTGTACAAGTTGTGAGTCTTGGCTCGTGACAAGGCTATGTTCGGCTCGTTTACATGGCTATCAGTTCTTTATCTGGATATATGATAATCTATACTTATTTAATTCGGTTGCCTCTTATAATAAAACCTTGCATGTGAATTCACAAGGTATTAAGTGTAAATTAACCAATGAGAATTTCGCTTCATTATAGCACAAGCGTTTAGGTCACATTTCTCGAAAAAGAATCAAAAAGCTTGTATCAAAAGGAATTCTTGATCCCCTTGATTTTTCAAACTTAAGTGTTTATGTAAATTGTATTAAGGGAAAACAAAAAACATAAGGAGATTAGGTGCCAATAGAACTTCGGACATCTTAAAACTAATTCATACGGATATCTGTAGGTTATTTCCTTCGACTTCTTGGAATGGTCAACGATAATTTATTACGTTCATAGACAATTATTATTGCTATCGCTGCCTGTATCTCATTCATGAAAAATCTCAATCACTAGACATGTTCAAGATTTATAAGGCTGAAGTAGAAAATCAACTCGATAAAAGAATAAAACACTCAAATTTGATCGTAATGGTGATTACTATGGTAAATATGACAGATCGTGTGAATAACATCCAAGGACTTTTGTAAAATTCCTATAAGAATGTGGAATCTTGCATGTGAATTCGGTTGTCTCTTATAATGAAACCTTACATGTGAATTCACGAGGTATTAAATGTAAATTAACAAATGAGAATTTCGCTTCATTATAGTACTAGCATTTATGTCACATTTCTTGATAAAGAATAAAAAAAAGCTTGTATCAGAAGAAATTCTTGATCCCCTTGATTTTTTAGAATTAAGAGTTTGTGTGATTGTATTAAGGGGAGATTAGGTGCCAATAGAACTTCGAACATCTTAAAACTAATTCATACGGATATATGTAGGCCATTTCCTTCGACTTCTTGGAATGGTCAACATTAATTTATTATATTCATAGGCAATTATTCTTGATATCGCTACCTATATCTCATTCATGAAAATTCCCAATCAATAGACATGTTCAAGGTTTTATAAGGATGAAGTTGAAAATCAACTCGACAAACGAATAAAACACTCAAATCTGATCGTAATGGTGAATACTATGGCAAATATAACGGGTCACGAGGATAACATCTAGAGACTTTTGCTAAATTTCTAGAAGAATGTGGAATCGTCCCACGATATACCATGTCAGGTTCTCTTAGCATGAATGTTGTTGCTGAAAG
This sequence comes from Fraxinus floribunda, assembly GCA_903798395.1. NCBI lineage: Eukaryota > Viridiplantae > Streptophyta > Magnoliopsida > Lamiales > Oleaceae > Fraxinus > Fraxinus floribunda. Next base: position 7,771 of record CAIGRS010300169.1, read on the forward strand.
ACGAAACAGACTTTTTAAGGATGTGGTAGGGAATATAATTAGTCATTCTAGTTGAGGAAATGCCTTAGAGGCCATCAAAAAAGAAACTGGATTCCAGAACTATTATTTACTATTTTATTGAATACTCTGAGAGGTAAATGGGTTACAAATTTTATTATCCCACTATCAAATCAATTTTCGAAATAGGAAATGACCAGTTCTTTGAGGATGTGGAGTTTGCAAGGGAGATAATGTTGACATATGCTAGACTTCATAATTTGATTATAACAAACAAATTGTTTTTGTTTCTAACAATTGAATTCGAGTCTTTATCGCTATTGTTGCAAAGTTGATCGATTGGGGACAAAAAAGATCATCACCAAAAGACTCGCATTAGATGATCAATAAAAATCAAGATGGAAGCCGAGCATTTACGACAAATCACTTGAGACAAAGAACTTCAATAGCCAAACATCAAAGATATTAGATTCATATGTTTTGGATTCATGTGTAAAAGTAAAATGTTTTAATCCTTAGCAATGAATCATTGAATTGTCAAATGAATGAATTTTTATGCACAAAAAAATTATTTTATAAAGACACTTGTATAAAAATTATTTTTTAAAAGGTAAGTATTTCAAAATCTTTACAATGTCACTTATCTTAAAAAAATAAAGTGAAAATGCCATTTAAAAGTCTATGTTTTTCAAAACAATCAAAAAAGAAAAATTCGAAGAAAAAAAATTCAGGCGGACGTCCAGTTCGTTCAACGATCACTTTTTTAATCGTTTTGATTTTTCACGCACAACGGCTAGTTTGGTTGTCTAGTTCAGGATGCGAACATATGGATTGGTTGTCCGGTTAGTCAAAAGTTTTGACATTTTGACTGCTATAAATATCGTTTCACTTTACTTTCATTATAACACTTTTGGGAGCATTTAAGTGAGATATTCTCGAGCTAAAATATATTGATCTTACATCTTATTTATCTTTATCAAATCATTTACTTTAAAAAACATTTAATTGAATCAACATTTGAAGATCATTATTTCATCAAACAATTTCTCACATAACACTTGAGTTTCATTCATTAATATTCATTAAAGTGTTAGCTTATTTCTCTCTTTATACTTAAATTTGATTATATCATTTATTTATAAAGAATCCCCAAATTGTAAAATCATTTCTCTTTAAATTTGTGAGTCATATTGAGGTCGCGAAAAGCTTAATGTTATGTAAAGATCGATGCTCCTTGTTTGTAAGTCATCAGAAGCATTGTAAGGGTTTTGATTGCACCATAAGTCAATCAAATATAGTGAAAATTTCTAACTCATGATAGAGAGCTTGATAATGGAGGATGTAGATCATTATTTGGATCGAATATCCACAATTACATTGTTTGCACACTCTCTTCCCTTTAACTTATTACTTTCGTATTTGTGCATTTTTGTTTAGTTGACATTTTCACTTTCAACATGCTTAAATTTGAATTAATTTTTCGAAAAATATTTTAAATATCAGTTCACCTCACTCTTGGTTAGTTATTCTTGAGCTATCATATAAGGTTAGAGATTTTATCTTTAAGGAGGAATGTATAAATTTCCCTTCTGTTACATTGACAATGATCAGGACCAAGGAAAAATTATTGCTCTAGATCTTATTCAAGAAACAATTTCGAATTAAGACAATATTTGAGAACGTCCTATAAACATTCAAAAGATTGTTCTAGAAGAACAAACTTAACAACCTCAAGAACAAATGACATTAAGGATATCCACTAAAGAAAGGAGAAATGCAATTTCGGATGACTTTATAGTATTTCTCCAAGAACATGAGGATGTCATTAGATAGATGGAAGAAAATCAAATCAACTTTCATCAAGTAATGCAAAGGAATAATTCTCAAAAGTGGATTGATGTCATAAATGTGGAGATAATGTCCATGAAAGAAAATGACACTTGAGAACTTATCCTATTGCATGAAGGGATGAAACTCATTGGTTGCAAATGGATAGTTAAAACTAAAAGGGATTTGAAGGGTAATGTGGAAAGATATAAGACTCATCTTGTTACAAAGGGTTTTACTCAAAAAAAAAAACATCGATTACAAAGAGACTTTCTTTTCAATTTCAATGAAAGACTTTTTCAAGATTTTAATAGTACTTGTGACACATTTTTATCTTGAGTTACATCAAATGGCTGTAAAGACGACGTTTCTCGATGGTGATATTGATGAAATGATATATATGGAGCAACCGGAAAACTTTGTGTTTGGAAACCCAAAGAAAATGGTTTGCGAATTAAAAGAATCCATTTATGGGCTTAAACTGGCTTCCCATAAATGGTATCACAAATCTTATCAAATAATCGTCTCGTTTGGTTTTGAGATGAATGTAGTTGATGATTTGGTAAAGGAGACCTTCAAGTAAAAGCGATGCAGAAAATTCCATATGCTTCCACAGTCGGTAATTAAATGTATGCTTAGGTATGCACACATTCGGATATAGCTTTCATTGTTGGAATGCTAGAGAGATATTTAAGTAACCCTAAGACGGATCATTAGAAAAAAGTAAAGTGAATTATGCAATACTTATAGAGAACAAAAGATTACATGCTTACATACAATAAATTAGACAAATGGGAGATCATTGGTTATTCTGATTTTGATTTTGCAGGATGTCAAAAAGTAGGAGATCCACATAGGTTGTCTTTCTGTTGGATGGAAGAGCTATATCCTAGAAGAGTGTTAAGCAGACACTCATAGCTTTTTCAACCATGGTAATGGAGTTTGTAACATGCTATGAGGCATCCAATCAAGGAATATGGTTGCAAATTTTGTCATTGAGCTAGGAATTCAAGATGGAATTGAAGGACCACTTAAGTTATTTTGTGACAATAAGTTAGCAGTTTTATATTCAAATAACAGTAGGAGTTCAACAAAATCTAAATTTATAGTTATCAAATTTCTAGTCGTTAAAGAAATAGTTCAGAGTAATCAAGTTTCTATAGAACATATTGGGAGAAACTTCATGATAGCAAATCCATTCACTAAAGGGCTACTACCCAAGGTCCTTCATAAGTACACCGTGATCCTTTGAAAACCCGTAAGTGTACGGGATCGTGGTCAAGTAATATAATGATGAATAGAGTGTCGGACCCAGGAGGACTATGTGTTTGACCGAGTTCAAATTAATAGTACCATTAATCAAATAGAAAATGGATTTTGAGTTTTCTATACTAATATCTAAATTATTGATTAAACTATAAAGCAATTTAACTGGTTTGATTTCAAATATGTGAAAGTAGTGCTAAGATGTCGAATATCCATTTTTAATCCATTTTTAGCACAACGAATTCAAGTGACAATTTGTAATAAATCTTGTTGGTCAATGTTCCTAATTTAATTGAAAACCTCTCTCCGTAGTTATCAAATCTATTCCCCTCATGTGACATTTCTATCTCTCGATGAAAAGTGCGAACATGATAAATGCATTAAACGATTTAGAAAACCATGTAAAGCATAAATGTATATCTCTATCTCCTATCTCCTATCGACAATATTTATTATTTTTAGCTAAAAACCTATTATCTCTCTCGATAATAACATATTCCAATAAATCATCTCAATTA
>CAIGRS010300171.1:0-22295 GCA_903798395.1 Fraxinus floribunda
AAAAAAAAAAAATTGGGCCCCCAAATTTTCTGGGCCTGAGGCGGCGGCCTCCTGGGCCTCCCCTCAGGTCCGGCCCTGCCCTCAGGGCTACTGAGGTGAGTACCCAGCTGTAAACTTCAGGGCCCCGTGGAATTAGTCGAGGTGCCTGCAAGCTGACCCAGACATCCACGGTTATCAAAAAAAAAAAAGTCTTTCGATCTCTATATTTCGCCTAGGATGAATTATCCAACGGTCTATCCTATAATTCCCTCTTTTACTAGTAAATTACAAGATTCAATTCATCTAACTAATGGCCAGTCAATTCGAAGCAATAAGCTAAGGATAATTCAAACAAGCAGAGCACAAAATTACTTCAAACTAAAATAGAATAGGAAGCACAGTTTGAGACTAGATTACATCGTTTTTTTAAAATAATATAACTTAGTTCATGCTGGAAATTAAACTCAACACAAATATTTCTCCTTTGTTCCAATCCGTTCCTTTCTCTTCAAGATCTCTTTTGCAAATCCATTTTCTTCTCCCTTCAAAGGCAAATCTGAAAGATGTATTTATAGTCTCCCATTAGATCAAAATTGGAGCCCAAATTAATTCCATGCAGAGGTTGAATTAGAGTAGGAAACAAATCTGGCTGCCCGTTTTGCCCATGCGATCGCATGCTTAACTAGTTGCGATGTATTTTGTACTTCGTGTGCATCCTGGTCATTGAATTTGCAGTCTTATGATGAGAAGGTTACAACTTAATACTCCCCTATTTTCCTTTTTAGTTCAGCTAAAGTCCTTTCTTAATCACTATGGAGATCCGTCATCTTTCAAATATGACAATTTGGTATCTGTCTCTGTCTCATAAGTTGTTCTCGTTCAGTCCTTATCATCCTCCACCATTCAATGCCAGATTTTCTCCTAAAACACTAATTAAAAAACTAAAATTTAGTATCAACATTCTAAAAATACTCACAAATGTACATTTTTGACATTTTGTATAAGTGTAAAATTATGCTTGTTAGACACTGACATAAAAGTTAATTTTCAAACAATTAACCTTCTTTATTTAAAACTAAGAACAAAGTAAGTTGTCTAAACATGTTTTGGAGAGAAAAAAGGTTACTGTTAAACCATTTTAATTTTTCTTTGAGCTTAGCCAAACATGCTCTAAGTTCATGAAACCATGGTTGACAACCATTCTCATCTTTTTTTCTTTTTCTTTTTTTTTTCCTTCTCGTGTTCAGGGGCAGATCTTTCTGATACTGATCTTAGAGGAGCAGATTTCTCCTTGGCCAACGTAACAAAGGTAGTTACTACTCTCTTCAATTTCCATAATAGTTTTTCTAGGTAACATATATTCATTTACTTCTGTATGCCTGCCTCCTGACACAGTTGCACACTTATAAATAAGCAATCTGGAAAACAATTGTGTGAAGCAAGTATCTGGAAAAAAAAGCGTAGAGTGACCATAATTGTATCATATTTTGAATCCAAAATTAGAATTTCATGGTAGAATCAATAGTACTAAACGTCTAAATGTAGGAATTGAAAGGAAAGTAGTCTCAGTCAAAAGATTGTGTGCCCATTGATTTGCCATGAATTAGATATCTATGCTCTGAGGTATTGAGGTTTGTTCCACATTGGCAAACTACAACTTTTCAAACGAGTATATGAGCTTGTGTGACCTCTTCTCTTACCAATCAGTATTGAGATGGACCATTTAACATGGTACTAAAGCTATGTATATGAGGTGTTGGACATGTCTCAATATATTAATTCCTGAATTTATTCGATTCCTGTTGTTTGTGCTATAATTATACATAGCACAAAAAGACAACCACTCGCTCTTTACATGATACGTCACTAGCCTCCTCAATAGGATCTGAGATCATCAGCATTAGAATTAACAATTTCTAGTGCAAATATATCTTTCTGAATACCAGGTGTCAATAGTAGTATTTTGTTGCATAACATTATTAGTACTTGAACCCAGGATATTATTACTTTTAATTGTGTTTAGCAAGACATTCTAGAAGTTGCAAATTATCTCTGTCATTTGAATCCTGTGATTTTAGCAAGACAAATAGAAAGCCAACCTTTGACGCAATCACACAAAAAAAAATCATAATAATTTTTTATTTTTTATTTTTAGCTACATCAGTTCTTAATATTACCTCCAAGTTTGGTTGTGAGCACTAGTAAGAGAATTCTCAAGTACGGAATCTTTCTTTCTTATTCCAAGTTGAGAGTCCATCATACATGCAAAATGCAGCATCCTTTTCAATTTGCAACCCATGATCACTACAAGGATTGTTCAAAGCAGACTTTACTTCTCTGAAGACTTGATTGATTACAAAAGGCATATTTAAAACTGGTTGATTTCTTAAAATATTTTTCATTATTCCACCCAATAGAGAAGCAGGAATCAAATAAAGTCACATTCTCATCACGAATATGGGGTGTGAAGAAATACAGCATGAGGTTGTGCGCTTAGCACTCAATATGGGGACAAGGGATGTAAATGTGGAACCAATTCAGGTTGTTAGTGGTGCGAGGAGGATCTTGTGATTAAAGAAGTGTATTTTAACTTAAGCACACTCGTCATTTCTCAGTTGTCTAATTCATGATATAACTCATCATGCTTGTGATAAAAAGCCAAATTAGGAACGTGGAAGTGCCTAATAAGAATCATACATACGCTAACTACTTATGAAGTAATTGTTCTAATGGCAGGCAAATTTGAGCAATGCCAACCTGGAAGGAGCACTTGCAACTGGAAACACGTCTTTTAAGGGTACAATTATAACGGGTGCAGGTATGTTGAAACAAAAGGAACCTTTTCCAAGTTTTCTTGTTTATAGAAAAAAAGTGTACTCATGAAGTGTTAACCAGCCGTCAAATCTAAGTTCTTAGTTAGTGGTACTTGTGAAAAATAAAGTTTTCAGAAACGTTTATCAGGGAAAGTGCCTAACTTGGTGGGCTATGTTTTAGTTATCGTTGCTGTTCCATTTTCATTTGCATAATCATCAACTATTAATAGAGTAACGTTGACACCTTTTTCTTGAAGTTGGTTGGTGAATTTATCTTGTCCCGCAAAATACTATTCTCTGAATTTATAAGAATCAAAATCTCATTTTGGTGAGGTTGAAAAAATTAATGTGTTCAGTGTTCTGCTGAAATCTTACTTTATCATTTTTATCCAATATTGCCATGTTTGTTCTATCCAATTAGATTTCACAGATGTTCCATTGAGGGATGACCAACGGGAATACCTTTGCAAATTCGCAGATAGCTATTCTATCAAATTCATCTTTCTCACCGTGTTTTGCTCTCTAAAGTCGATGCTTTGTTACCAGGTTAAACCCAATAACGGGCAATGAAACACGAGAAACATTGCTTTGCAAGTAATGCAACCTTTGAGAACGTGTATTGTTGTATTCGAACATACGGTAGTGGAAACTCTCCTGATAAATATGTTTATAAGAGGTATATGTATCATATCCAATTTATGTATGGCAAAATTCTCTGTTCCCTGACCTTCCCTTCCATGAATAGGAAACAAGGCGGTGTCGCGGTGACGAGTTATTTTTTGTTTTGAGTAATGCTATTTAGCCTCACAGGGGTTACACCCGATCTAGGTGACGTTAACGTGACATTAAATGATAGATGAAATTACTTTCATTTAGTCATCATCTAGCGTCATCTAAATTGGGGTTGTAATTCTAATAGGACTACATAGCATTACTCTTTTTGTTTATGTATTTTAATTTTAATTATGTTATTTTAAAAAAATAATTAAACAAGGTAAATGGAGATTTTTATACTCGTTCGCTCTCTTCTCTCAAAAATCACAGGGATGGTACTGGTCACCCGTTTGCCTACCCGCCCGAACATGTTGCCATCCTAAGTTTCAATGATGGAGTCGAGGGATCCATAAGATGGTTCAAACTCATTGCAAATGTTACAAGAGTTTGTTTTCACCTATTATAGATTGCCCCGAAGCAAAAAGCGACACATGGAAATGTTATTTTTGAATAGAAAATTAAAAATAGAAGTTATTGAACAAACCTTGAAGGGAATTGAAAAATATTTTAAATTCTGTTCTGCATATGTAAATTCCCATCGAGAGTCAAGAATGTGTATTGCACAATGTGTTACGATTGGTAGCATCGATGACGAAAATATGGTGGTGAAATAATTTTACTAATGTAACACATTGTTTTATAAAATTTGTTGTAAAAACATTAAAATAAAAATATAACAAAAAAAGTATTTTAAAAAAAAAAATTAAAAGTAAATATGGAATTAGTACATTTTTGCAAAGATATTTGCGAATTGTTCCTAAATTTTTTCATTGTTAACTTCTTTTGAATTGTGTAGGCTCGCCAGCGACGTCCTTCTTCCTACTTTAACAGCACTAAGTTCATTTTCTCAAGACAACTATTACCCGTTTGACACTCCAAAAGAACATATAGAGGTTAAACTCCTTCTCATTTTGCCCCCGTGTTTGTAGAAATTAAAATTCTAAGGCCTGTTTGATAGCCCATTATTTTTCATGAAAAATAGAATTGAAATTTCAATTCCAATTTTTGCCATGTTTGATAACCAAAACTTTTCATGGAAAATGTTTTTCTCCCACCCGTCACGCGTCCTCTTTTTCCATGATTTTGTGAAATTGGCTTTCCTACCAAAATGGTGAGAAAATGGTTTCTAGCTTTCTTTTTTTTTTTTTTTTAATTTTTTAATTTTTTTTCAATGTAAATAAATTCTATGGACAATTGTAAAAAAAATTTCCCTTTAATGTACAATTTTCATGAAAAACAAAGTCATACGAACACCAAAAAATCCAAAATTTCAACATTTTTCAGGTATAAAATTATACCAATCAAACACAATTAATTGACAATTCTTAGGAAAACAATTCTAGGCAATTCAATTTCTTAGAATTCATTTTCTTTCCACCCAAATTCCACTCTTACGATCAAATGGATCTTAATTTCAATATAAGTCAAAGTCAACGACTAATTTTATTCACAACTTTTCAACCACATATTTTATTAACTTGAGGAACATATACATGCCTTGGCTAAGTTATTTGTAGCCTGCTCCAGGTTCAGCAAAAATGGAATCCGACAAAAAATGTCTATGCTTTCTATTATTCTAAAATACTCCTCTTCCTCCAATAAATTATGTACAACGTCAAGAAACCACTCAGACTAGCCTCAAATTGTTAGTCTCCTTTTGGTCACACCTTCTAACGTTAATTTTCATTGTCCCATGATTCAAACTTCTATTTATATCACAGCACTGTCTTCGGGTTCCCTGCATATTATTAATGTCGGGTCAGTTAATAATTGCCAAAGAAATACCACGATGAGAGAGAAAGACAAACCTTGTTCCATTCTTTAGGATCCATTTTTGTTGCTGAAACTATGGTGTTTTGACTGTTTTCTATAGCTGCTGCTGCTGCATGCAGTGATCTGCCACACTTCTTCTTCAGTCTTCACTGTCTTAACCGTAAACTTCTTATAAATAGTCACAGTCTTACCCTTGCCATCGTCGTTGGCCGAGCTCAAATAAAAGACAACAGGCTGTTTACACGGATCCTCGCTCATTGCGCTTGAACTCGAAAGGTCCATCACTCCAACTCCGCCATATTTGGAACGTTCGCAATGGCATTTCCAACTCCTTTCCTGTCAACTGTGTAGTGTATATCTGCACAGTATAGCCCCACGACCACACTCGTGAAATGTCGATTTCTAAACGTCCCGCTTACACGTCTAGTCACAAATGGAAAGTTTGACAAAGTTGGCAAAGGTGAAAGTCGCAAGGTTGCCATCGAAAACGCGATAGGATGAAATTATTTTTTGGTTTTAAAAATAGTTACTATTATAGTGTGTTTGATTGACTTTATTTTTCATAAAAAATGTCATTTTCTCACCAAAACTCTTACTGTTGGAGCGTTTGATTGACAATTTTTTCTTGAAAAATATTTTTCAACTTTTTGTCATTTGACAATATTTTCCTCAAAAACGAAGAAAATATTTTCTTTAGGGAGTGATGATTTTTATTTCTCAGGTAATTCACTCTTTTTTAATAATTTCCATAGAAATGATTTTTAGGTAATTGAATTGTTTAGAATTTATTTTTTTATATGCGTATTTCATTCTTACAATCAAACGCACCCTTATAGATTTTGTGTTGGTATATAGACAGTTATTAGAAAGAATGTTAAAACAACATAGAATAAGGAGTGCACTTAAAACACACACTTTTCCTCTAAAAAGGGTAATTAAATAGCATTAATTCACATGTCATCTTAAATCCTCCAAGAAGTTTAAAACAAAATAGTATATATTACTTGGACGGACAATGAATTATTTGTCGCCTTAAATAATAATAATAATAAACTAAATTTAATCTATGTATTCACCCCACCCCCGACTTCATTCTTTTTAAAAAAAAATTCAAAATTCAAAATCACAGCCCACCCACGGAATCACCTACTCCACCCCAACGCACTCCCCAAATAATTTTCAATTTTTTTTCAAAAAGTCGTTATATGTAACCAAATCACTAATTTGTGTTATCTGTGACGAATTATGATCAAATTTAAATTCGGTGTGACTAATTATGATCAAATTTATTTTCAATGTGACAATTTGTGACCATGTCAATCTTAACTGTGATGGTATGTGATGAAATCACAATTAACTCCACATTATTTTTTTAATTCTCATTTTTCTACTCATTTTCAACCACACATCAATAAAATAATATTTTTCATCACATCAATAACTTTTTCTTCTTTTTCAACCACATATTCTCCATCACATCAAACAAAAAATGCATTATTGTGGAAATAATGTGCACCAAATAGAGGGCTTAACATAGAAATGATCGTAACACATCGCGATAAACACATATTTGATAACAGATGGTCATCACAAACAAATCTGCACGCACCGCAGACCAGCACCACAATCCACCACTAGTTACCACCACTGTCACCTCCAATACCAACTTCAACTCAAATTCACGACCATAAATACTACCTTTATTGAGCTGTTTTATTTGTGACTAAATGTGACCAACTTTGTTTTCAATGTGACGTCCATGTCATATCAGTTTAATTTGTAACTGTATGTAACGAAGTCACATATAGTCACAATTAACATTGACCTGGTCACACTCGATTTCTGTCGCCACTATCGCCACCATCACTCTCAACAACTTCAAGAACAAAGCATACACCACCAACACATTTAACAAATCCCAACCACAACCATTAGTACCCGTGGCATCACCGCACCACCACCATCACATGTAGATTCGCTGCAAGCAACGACACGCCACCTTTAAAGCCTCCAAACTCTGGCCGTTACCACCCAAGCTGTCGGACTCTACTACCAATATGACCACCTCAACCTCCTTACAAACCCTCGACCAATATTCTGGCCAAATACTGTCCTAAACGCACCAAAAACTTGGGAAAAAACCGGCTGCAAACTTTTTTTGGGCAGCACGATATTTTCCAGCGATTCCTATGTTGATATAACCACATCGGTCAACCATACTCATCAAGGGGAATCTATTTATGGTCTTATATCATCAAATAGCACGCACAATCCAAATTCACATACCTGTTAAACACATATTCAGGTAAAGGTATCGCGAGGTTGTTGTGTGTGGTAACACTGTACGCTTGCAGCAGAGCTACACCGCATGTAGTGGTGCTGCGCTAGGCGTTGTCGCGCACATGTAGCACCAATGTGCTTTAGTGGCTATACTCTTACACCGGTGAGCGAAGGATCGATTGGGGAGGTGATGATGAAAGGTATTGAGGAAAGCATTGGAGAAGTAAAAGTAGGGCTGAGCATGGTCCAATTTGATTCCGTTCTAAAGAAAACTAAACCAAAATCGAAAGTTTCAGGTATTTAGTAAATGGAATTGTCGGGCCTAAATTTAATTATGGAACCTTTCGGGTTCGGTTCAACTCGCTTCGGTTCGGTTTCGGGGTTCCATAGAATATTTAATTTTTTTATATTACAACAACGCTACATCAACTCGACTATGACATATTTAATCTTAACTCTTACAAAATAACGTAGTCCAATCTCGTTATATCTTTTGCACCTCTCTTGGTTGTGTTCTTCATAGATTTGATTGTTAAAATCAGAGGAAGAGGAAGATGTCTAATTTACAATAATAGAACGGTATAAACGATACTACGGTATAATAAGATATTTGGGTAAAACTTAGGTCAATTTGATTAAGTTGATCTTGGCTGGAAATTAAAAATAGTAAAATCATATTTTGCGTTTGGACTAAATTAACTAGGTAGCAATTTATTTAAAAAAATAATAATTTGACTTATTTAAGATTATAAAAATAAAAATAAATTAGGGAGACTCAGTTCTTCATTTCTTGGTCTATAACCGAGAACCGAACTAAATTCGTCGGTTATCGCTTCAGATATCCTTTCGGATATTTAATTTAAGAAGAATCGTTCGATTCGATTCGGTTCGATTTGATTCGATTCGAGGTTGGTTCGATCTGATTCAGTTCGGTAGTTTTGTCCAATCCTAAGTGAAAGGTTTGTCTATATAACATTTGGAGTGGCACCTTCGAGACCAATAGGGCAAGCATCAATGAGTGAAGGACTTGAAGACATCGGAGATGAGGGAAGGTGTTGGTCGACACTGGCGAAGAGGAGGGAGATGATGGCACCGTTTGATTTGGGGTTTTTAGGATAGAGATTTGCGTGGGTATAATTTAGAGAGAATAAAAAGGATAAAGAGGGTGAAATGAGATAATAATGGTTAAATTGAATATTGATATTATTAATATGTATCAATTAATTTATTAAAATTTAATTACCACCTGATATATGAAATTATAATTAAGGGAAGAATTCATAAATATGAGGTTTAGTTTTACCAATTTCAAATTTAAGAAATTAAGTTTAAAATCTCAAATTTCAGAGTTTTTAATTTTTATTTATAAAATAATTAATTAAACATATATTTTATTAATAAATATATTAAGGTCACAATTTCATAAAATTTGGTCACAAATCACAATTTTCACATGCCACAAATTATTTTACGGTCATAATTCAAAAAATTTATGTCACAATTGTTCATCGATTACAAATCAGAAATTTTATAACTCACAAATTATTTTACAGTCACAAACAAAATTTTTATGTGTTACAAATTATTTTACGGTCAAAATGAAAAAAATTTATAGGTCACAATTTATTCATCGGTCACAAATAAAAAATTTATTCTTTACGATTTATTTATTAGTCACAAATCACAAATATTATAAGTCACAACTTAGTTAACAGTCACAAATTGTTAAATTATCGATCACAAATAAAAAAAATTTTAGATCACACATTATTTTTTTGTCACAATTTATCTTTTTCATTTGTCACGTATTGCTTATTGGTCACAGATTAACCAATTTAATGGTCACAATCAACCAAATAATTTGCGACCACTGTGACCACCATCGCACCACTCCCTCCAGCAGCACTACCGCCACTTGCCGCCAAAACCACCACCACCACCTTCCGACAGCAATACAACCACTTCAAACTAATCAACACATCGTAGAAAAACACCAATACATTGTCACGTCATTCCATCGCCATCGTGACAAAACAACAGGACCTTACCACCACCACCACCACCACCCCATCCTAAAAAAATCCTTAACCCTATCATCATCTCTACTGCCTTCACTGACCACCACACCACTGCTCAACCACCATCACGCCAACAACTAGAACCACCACACCAAGCTAAAACACATAGAACCACCACCACACCAACAACCAAAAAAAACCCTCTAGATCAAAAAACACTAACTGAAAACACACCTAAAAACCCACATCATATTGTGGAGCTGCGATCTGGACATGGCGCGCAGACCACAACCAATACCACCACCATAGCCACCACCATATCCAACATAACCTTCACCACCGTTGGATCCAACAAAACCACAGTTGCCCAAACACCACCACCACGAGCACAACAACCCAACAGCCAGCATCTCCGTTCATGCAAAAAACCCCTGCCCAAACACCAGATAGCAGGCACGCCAATCGTAACCTAAACACCTACAAAAACCCCCGCACAAACATCAACAAAACCATCGCCACCAAAAAGATTCGACACTGCCGCTTAAGCACCAGATGGCAAGCACACTAATTTTTGCCCAAACACCAACAAAACTGCCATCCAAAAACCAAATCTGAACTGAGAGAGAGAGAGAGAGAGAGAGAGAAGATGGAAAGACGCGACATCAATGCTCATCTAGCAACGACGCCGACATCTCAGTTCCTACAGTGGCAGCGAACGTCGCAACACCGCGCGAGGTACTGGTTGGTTGCCGGAGCAAGAGCAGGAGCAGAAGGAGTAGGCTTTCTTTTACCTGTTGATGCCGCCGACGGGAGAGTAATGATTTGGGATTTTTAAGATTTGGGTAGTATCAAAATATTTGAATTAATATCTAATTTTTTTATAAATAAATTTTATATTTGATTTTTGAATTGAATTTTTAAACTTCTGATTTTGTGTAATTTCTTCTATAATTAATCCATCTAAATTTTGAATAGACTAACTGTAGTCTTTACATGTAGGTCTTTGGGTTATTTTCTCTTGATATTTTTGGTTCAGTAAAGATTGGGCTTCGGTGACCCAGGTTCTGTCATGGTGGGCTGCCTGCTCGCCTTATGAAGGTCCAACTCTATTTTCAACTCCAATTGGATAACCAAATCACCTATATCCATTTTCCTTTCTTTATGCTTAATTTTTTTCTTGAAAGATAAATAAATACAATAAACTGTTTACAACATAAAATGAAAATTTATTATGTTTAACTGAGGTTTTAAAAAAAAAGTAAATTTATAATGATATGGATTTAATTAAATTGGGAGAAACTCCACAACTTTTAAATAGTCTAATAAAAAAATAACTAAAAATACTACTTTCATGTTTTTTTTTTTTTTTTCCTGAATTATTCATAATGTTCTCGATAAAATATCAAGTAGAGGCACGTCTTACTCAAAACATTTTCTAATTTGTCCATAACTCAAATATAACAAAAATTGACTGCCAAAATATCTGTTAAATTAAAATAGGAATAAAGGCACAACACTCCCCTTCCAATTCGATTATAAGAGTATTCGACTGAAACACTTGCTCATTGCGTGTTTTCTCGTGAAAAAGAATACAGATTATCAATGGCAGCGGCAGCGGAGAGAAGAATTTCAAGATGGTCCCTTTCCGGCATGACCGCTCTCGTTACTGGCGGCACTCGTGGAATTGGGTATTTTTTTTATTTATTTATTTTTCCATATTTTTTGATTGAAAATATGGGTTTTTGGATTTTTTTTAACGATTTGTTTATGATAATGTGATGGTCAGGCAAGCGACTGTGGAAGAACTTGCTGAAATGGGTGCTACTGTGGTCACATGTTCAAGAAACGAGGTGGAGCTTAATCGACGTTTGCAAGAATGGAATTCAAAGGGATTTAAAGTGAGTGGTTCTGTGTGTGATGTTTCTTCTAGAGAACAAAGAACAGAGCTCATGGAAAAGGTCTCCTCAATTTTCAATGGCAAGCTCAACATTATTGTGAGTATCCCCACCAAATGCTGTTAATTACCCAAATTAAAGCCATGTTTTACTTTTTTCATTGAAATTTTTTTCATACTAGAACTACTCCATGAGTTATGGGAAATACTCACTTGGCACGAAAAATTTGTAAATGTGTTATTTTTGTTGAAGCTGAGCAAAATCGGTTAAGATTTATGGTTTATGTATTTTCGTCTCTTTAAAAAACACAACTAGTGCAACAAGACGCGTTTTTATCTGGCTAGGCAAACGTCAACTGTCCTGTTTTCCACACTAGAATAACTATTGCTCAATGCACATGTTTTAAATAATTCCCTCCAAAACTTAATTAGGAAAACAAGCATTTATATATGTGATGCTCATATTTTCATTACAAGGACTTAAGGGCCTAAAAGTTGTATGTTTTTCTAGAATAACATCTATATTTGTAGATTTCATTCAGCCACTTACGGATGAAGTGAATTGTTGAAAGTAAAATAGATCACCAAGGATTCCGGGCTCAGTATATCGCCAATATACCGAATCAAACACCACAATCAAACAAACCTGAAACCACAAACGCTCCCAAAATCTGTTGCTTTCTTGGCTTGCCCACAAGGGACCCGGTATGAACTATTTGCAGCCACAAGAACTAGCCACAAAGGCTGGAAGAGAAAGGGAAGAAAACGCTACAGAGGAAGCACGAAGCAAGAGAACTTTAGCCGCCAGTTTTTCACTCACAAGTAAGGTTGCAAATGATATTTTCACATTGTCAAAGCCAACAAACATAAGTCAAACATATATAGGATAAGAATGGGCTTTTAGGTTAGACAATAGTTAGGCGCAAGAGCTAACAGGTAGTGGGTAAATAGACTATCAACCTAAGAAGCCATTCAAGATTTATGGGTCGGCCATGAGTAACACTAATTAAATTAGGTTACTTTAAATGGCCCATATAAGTTGTAGGATTTATTTGAACAATTGTGGTGACGATATTTTACTTCAGTCATCTGGTCGATGCCGACTGAATAAACAATGACTTTACGTCATCGTCCGGGAGGTTGTTTGACCACAATTTGCCTAACATGAATAATTTGTCATAAAATGTCGTCATATAGAGTAACAACCACTTTGCATCTATCCAGAATCATGAACCAGATCTGTACTTCCAACATAATGTAAACTCCTAAGTTCTAACCTTAGGGCTATCGGCATCACCTCATAGCAAATCATGATTCTTGATGACTATGTTCCTAATGCATAATACTACCTTTAACTTTTTCGTCAACTTGTCTAATATTTTTATCTTTCCCTGTTTATGTTTCTAGTAATATTAGCATGTGTTTTTTTTTTCCTACTAATTTTTATGTCAAATCATTTCCTTCTCGGGGTCTGCCAATTCTACGATGGAATTCTTGTGACATACAAATCAAGTTTTATCATCAGTATAAAACATTATTGTTCTTAATGCTTTGAGAATGGCCTCATAGGATCTTGTGTCTGTAGGTAAATAATGTTGGGACGAACATCAGGAAGCCAACTGTTGATTATTCTGCTGAGGAATATTCTAATCTGATGGCTACAAACTTAGAGTCTTCTTACCATCTTTGCCAACTTGCTTATTATCTTCTTAAAGCTTCAGGCAATGGAAGGGTTGTGTTCATTTCCTCTGTCGCTGGTCTTGTACACTTATTTTCTGGATCTATTTATGGAGCGACTAAAGGCAAGCTATTCTAGTGAATTGCTCATTTGTTTACACTAACCATTTTCTAGAAATGGATGAAAGTTATATACTCCTTAAAATTTTCCACTCACAGGTGCAATGAATCAACTTACAAAGAATTTGGCTTGTGAATGGGCAAAAGACGGCATTCGTGTCAATTGTGTTGCACCATGGTATATCAGAACCTCTCTTGTGGAACATGTAATATTTCTATTCTTCATTTCTTCTTGTTACTTCTATAAGTCGTAAGCTCATATATTTGAACCATTATGATATTGACGAATCTTATACTGGGTTGCCTCCCCCAGCTTTCATGTTCATGAAACTGACATAATACATTGAAATTTGGGTGGTCCTTTCTCTCATAGAGAATTATATGCAAGTTATTTGATTGTCGGCTGTATAATTGATGACGTATCAGCATTGATGTGTTTATCCAGGTCATGATCATTATAGGTCACAATTTAGAGAGCTTACTAACAGCATATCCAACAATGCTCTTTATTTTGAAGAGTATATTTTCTATTATAAATATCATTTTTAAGAATTTTAAAACTACAAGGGTGGAACTTTTTATACAAGTATAACTATGTATTTATTCTTTATTTTGCTTTTTCCCATAGACAATTATGGCTAAACATTTTCCCTCTTTTAAAAAAAAAATGGAGTGAAAGAAGTAGAAGTAAAATATTAAAATAATCAATTAATATAAGAGATAGCGGTGCATAGAAATTTGCGAAATGACAAATGAAACAATTAAAATATTATATAGAGAATGAGTTTGGCTCTACATTTGGAGAGTCAAATCCACTATTTTTTGTAATTCTCGAATATAGAGAGTTGTTGGGCTCCTGAAAAGAAGATTGACTCTCTAAAATAAAGAGGATGGGAATAAAAATCCTCTTGGAAATACTCTTAGATACTTTATCGAGCTTGGGAGCATATGATTCTCCTCGTACTTTTTCAAAGGAGTAGCAAACTGTTTCTATTAGTTATGCCTAAGCTTGAGCTGCAGAATTTTGTAGTCATGCTATATCTCCAATTATGAATTAAATAGTTTTCAAAGTACCTCTATGGGTCTTTAAAATAGAAGCTTATCTAAATTAATCTTATGGAGCTGATGTCATCACTTGTATGAGTACTTGGGAACTTATCTAATTTAAGCAAAAAAAGAATGGTTTAATATTATAAAGATACATCGCTGGGGTGCCCAGGATTCTCGCTACTGTCTCATTTTCTTCTTGCAGAAACATCCTTTTTTATTATGCTTTACAATAATCTTAAGGAGTATATGCATGGACAATGTGTTTTCCCAGTGACTTATTGTTGTTATTTAACCTTTCGAAATTTACCTTTCTTGTTACTGTACTAATATCTGAAGAGTATTTGAATGGAAGATGGATTTTTCCTGTCGATTTGTTATCTCTATGTATTACCGGATTTACCTGTGACTGATAAATACCTGAACTAGTTGATCAATGTTCAAATAATTTGATTATTTGTATAATACATGCTATCTCCAATATGTAGACTATAGAATACTTTAAAACTCTTCACACATTATTGAGCTAGTGCCAACTAATTTCTGTGCAATTTTACCTTCAGTATCACTGTGGTAATCAGAATTTAATTGTTGAAGATAGGGGTTTTCCTGAGTGCTGGAGTGTGTATTAAGTTATCTTTTTATCGGCATATTGAAATAATTGGAAATTAAGTAAATAAACATCAAAACAACCCCTTTCTACCAGATACAACAGTTTATGGAATCAATCATACAAGTAAAGCGTGTTTGGCAGAGATGATTGAATAGTACTAAACTTTCTTTTGGACTCTGCTCAGAATAATATGGAAGATAAAGAAACTAAAATCTGGTTCATTAATGTCCACTTGTGTCCACTACTGTGTAACAAAAAAGCACTCAAGTAGTCTTAGACTCAATACATACGCGTTGGATAGTTGAGGGATGAGCGGAACTGCAGGGTAGAAAGACATCATAAATTGAGGGTGGGCAGCACAAGTAGTCTGCCTATGCATTGGATGGCCCGTTACTCATATGTCATGACAGAAAAACTAGTTGGATCCGATGTTAAGAACACTGCCTTTGGTAAATGACCAATATCTCATTTGAGATCATTCGTA
The DNA here is from genome assembly GCA_903798395.1 of Fraxinus floribunda. NCBI lineage: Eukaryota > Viridiplantae > Streptophyta > Magnoliopsida > Lamiales > Oleaceae > Fraxinus > Fraxinus floribunda. Next base: position 15,473 of record CAIGRS010300171.1, read on the forward strand.
TTGAATTTTTGTGGCCAGAATTTTATCATAAAATTACTTGATCATCTGTAGGGGGTGTTGACTATTTCAGAATTCATATTTGAAATATTTTTTTGCTGACTCCTTCGAATTTGTTTTACAGTTGCTTGAAGACAAAGAGTTCTTGGATAAGGTAATCTCTCGAACTCCCCTTGGACGCCCTGGAGAACCCCACGAAGTCTCATCCTTGGTAGGTTTCCTTTGTCTCCCGACTGCATCGTACATTACTGGACAGGTTATTGCTGTTGATGGAGGAATGACAGTAAACGGGTTTCCCTAGAAGAATCATGAGATTCCCCCGAGGTTTTCCATCACTATATTCCAAGTCATTTTCGAAGCTAGCTCATGCATTTTAACTCATTACTCCTCTCCAAAGTTTAAACTCATTTGTTGTGGAAAAGTTTCAAGAGTTTCTACTCTTATTGTGTTTATGATTGAGAGCAAACTAGCACAATCACATTTTGTTCTTGGTACATGTGATCAGTTTACCGTAATTGATCGAGCCCTGGAGCTATGCTACTCAAATTTCAGCTCCCCGTTATTAATATGTTGTCTTTGGTACAGGGAATTGGAATTCAAATACATCTGTTCATTTAAAAAATAAAGAATGAAATATTTAAAATTTCATACAAGTATAAATGGGTTAATTTTCCAATGGCCACTGAAGTTTGCACTTAGTGTCAATTTGACCATTGAAGTTTAAATTTTTGACTGATAAGTGATAACTGAATATTACAAAATTTTCCATTCAAACCACCGGCTTAATTTGACGACCAGTTTTTAACTAAAAATTCCACGTGTTCATGTTCCAACTCGTAGGATTTAAATGAAAATCCTAATGTCCTGATCATTGATGACTTGGTACATAAATATGTAAGATCTTCACCTATAAAATGGACGTCAAAATGAATGAGTGATTTGAATAAAATATTGGATTATTAGCACAAAACGTTCTACGTTTGAAGTTCATTGTGCAAAATATCCCCACCTTACATTTTTTTTTTGGCGTTTTCACCCCCTATTTGCACATTTCATTGTGGAAATTATCGTTGGGAGCCACAGAAGAAATTGGCTTGGAAGTTTTGATTTTTCTCGAAACCTATATTTTAATTGAATCTTGAAAGTGCATATTCCCTTATAGATCACAGATTTGATCGTGACCTCACGTCCCCTAGCAGAGCTCCGTTTCCACCAATTGGCTCCTCCTCCCCTTCTCTACCGTGGCCACCATTTCCATCCAGCCCTACCCTTATTATTCGAACCTTTTTTTTGCCTTCCTCCTCTAAATCCACTTCACTTCACTTTAACTCAGAACGGGATACCCATTTTTACACATGACGAATCTGCTGCTGATTTAGCTATTTCCCTCTTCAATTTGGTAGGGGTTGGTAGTGGTGGAGAAAGAAAGAGACTTTTATTTTTCCTAATTTTAATAATTTGTTTGGGACTTATTTGCACTTTTTTTAAAAAAAATTGAAAATATGATTGCAATTAGCTCTTTATTTTCCTTTATTTAAATAGAAATGTATATTCGCTATTTCATAATTTTTTATTGAAAAATTGGGTGAAAATTGATGGAAATGATATATTTTCAATGAAATGTGCAAATAGAAGTGAAAATGCAAAAAAAAAAAATTAAAATAATAAGGTATGAACGTTTTACACAATAAACTTCAAACTTACGGAATGTTTTGTGCTAATATCCCTAAAATATTTTGTAAATTCAAGAGGCGTGTGAAGGAAATTGTTGTTCAATAGTCAAGATGTCACTTAGTGTAAAGTTCAGTGACTATCAATGAAATTAACTCAATTCTATCTCCACTAGGGGAGAGAATTTGAATCGAGTAAATATAACATTTCTCTTTATTAGGAGCTATATCGAAATCGGTAGTAAAAGCATCTTCAGGAGATTTTATTTTTTAAAAGCATTTTATACATAATAGTAAGCATATTTAAATTTAAAGAGTAAATCTTTAGAACACTTTATTTTATTTTAATTTGGTCAATTGAGGGTCCATCTCTAATGTTTTGGTTAAAATAATGGATTTTATATGAAAATCATACAAGGGACCCAAAGATGCATATCGACTTAAAATTTTGGGTGTTTAGACAAAATGAGAGGCTTGTGACCCACCACACTGTTTTAAAAGGTTTGGAACTCTAGATGCAATTTACTCTTATAAAATTAAAAATGATATTGAATTTGACTTTCTACATTGAAGAGTCAAATTCACCATCTATTTAAAAAAAAAAATGTTATAATAAAGCCTATTGAAGCATAATTTCAATATTTAACTCTCTAAAATAAAGAACATTTTATATTTTAAGAATTTTTTAAAAATCCTCTAAGAAGTTGCATTCGACGTTTTAAACTAGAATGTTTAAGTTTCTATCTTATTATATCCATCCCATGTTTGGTAGAAATTTCTTAAGAATAAATTTTGTGAAAAATAATTTTAAAGAAAGGAGTAGAAAAAATTTATAGGCCCACGTGCAAAATTATTTTATTGAAAATTAATTTGGGAAAATGAGCTCTAGAGGGTTAATTTTATAGTTGATTTTAGGGATTTATTGCAGCCACAGTCACAGCCCTTCATTTTCTCATAGACTTTACTTAAACTTTTCATCTGTGTTTCACATCATCCCAAACCTTTAATTTAGTTGCAACACAAGGATAAATTAACCTTTTTCATCCAATTGAATGTTTGACCAGGATTTTTTTTTTTTTTTTCACCTATTTTGACTAAATTTGACCAAATGTAAAAGGTTAAAAATGGTAAATTTATGTTTTTCTCAAATATTAACAATTAAAATATTTAAGTTGAATTAAAAAAAACTTGCCCACCCCCAACGATTTGACCTCTGTGTCCAAACCATTAATTTGTTATATAATATCCTGTTCGGAGAGCATCTATTCTTTTACTCCTCTCGACTTTTTGTTATGTCCTTAATATTCAACTTCAATACATCTATAGTATGAGAAAGTTAAATTGAATTCTAGTACAGAGGTTTAAGACTCGAATTTTGGTAGACACAATAGGAAATTGTGAGATGTAAAAGTACGGATACTCTTTCAAAGCGTACAATACGTAATAAGTTAATTATTTGGACACGAAGACCGAGTCTTTACAAAGGGAGAGCATTATTTTCAATAAAGCTATGAGTACAATATTTAACCTAATCTTTTGAGTGATATGATGTTGGTATGTTGAAGATAAGTTAAAAAAAAAAAAATGTCGTTGGACCAAGAATCTCTAACTCAATAAAACTCAAATCTCTTTAAAGAGGACAATTTTATAAACTATGTATTTTCTTATTTCTTTACCATTTGTTATTTATAATTTATAGTGGAACATTTTTCAAGAACGACTAAAAAATGTTGGAAACTCCGAAAAGGCACACATTTTCAGTCAAATATATTCTTAGAACGATTTGTCAAGTGCCACACTTGGGTTAATAAAATATTGTGGAAATTTGAAAAAATGACCACTAAAATATTTTATAAAGCTATTACAATTTTCGTGTGTTAAGTATCTTAATTACGATCTTAATATTTCATTCACCTGAAATTGATTCGAGAATCATGATATAACTTTTAATGATGAAGATTTGACGTGAGTCATGTGTGCCCACGATGATGCTTTGGTAATAGTCGACTTTGATTTGAAATGAGTATTAGTGGACACCTGTGAAACAAAGGCCCTGTACTTGTAGCCTATCTCTTAGTGGACAATGGAAGTGCCACAAATGCGTTGACTTGTTATGCTTTTCTGGGACTTAAGATATCTCATGACAAGTTGGGACAATAACTATGCCTTTGCAAGATTTTGGAGGGTCAACCGTGAGACCAGAATGAATGGTGGAATTGCCTAAACTTTGTATTTGAGACTTAGACGGATGCTTCTCGATTTTTCGTTTTACATGACAATATGAGTTTTATTCATTTTATTGTGTACATCTTGTTTGACATTTGATGTATTGTTATAAAAAGATTAAAAGGAAAATTGTTTATTTTTTTAAACTATTCAATGATACGTTGCCACGTGACAAAGTATAATATATGATATCAAGAATGATGTAGCTGTCATAGTTGTCAGACTCGACCGAGACGCTGATCCGAACAATGCAGCGAGTCAATGGGTTAATGGTTCAATCGGTGATCCGATGGTTCAATCGGCGGGTCATTGCATAAAAACTTATAAAAAAATATAAAATATAAATTTTTTTTAGGGGCAAAATTAAAATTTTTAAATTATTTTTCACTAATTATATATGTTTATAAAATAAAGTTTAATGTTGGACCAAAGTTTTTTTTAAAAGAATATTTTTATAAAAGTTAGAAATGATTCATTAGTTAAAAATAAGTTATTGCACACAAGTAACACTAAAGTACTTGATCCAAGTGGTGAGGAACACTTTTGTTTTTCTTAGATTAGAGGTTCAAGGATCAATTCCCTTAGATCCAAAAATTTTGTAAAAGAATTTCAAAAACTCAATCAAATCGGTCAACCAGGCAGGTTCGGGCTGGGTAAATCCCGATTAACTCGGTCAAAACCCAATTTTGACCGAGTCAAGTGCATGTCTATAAAATTAATCTGCCCGGCCCGGTCAAGGGTCCTGGCGGACCGGCAGACCGAGTCAAGTGCATTGTTATCAATTTAATCTGTCCGGCCCTGTCAAGGGTCTGGGTCACCGATTTTTCGGGTCGATTTTTATAACTATGGTAGTTGTAGCATGATTGTAAATTTATTTTTTTTTACGTAGGAACCTACAGCCACTACTCGTGAGTGCGCACTCCGTAAATCTCGTTTCATGTGCAGTAGCTCGCAAACCACACAGAAGATGTAAATTGCACTAGGCAAGACCAATGCAACGAGCTCGATCGAGAAAGTGTTGGCAAATGATTCGAACTCGTGAATGTAATTTTAATTCCACATATGTATGCCACGTGGTTTCACATTTTCACGTCTTTGCTAATAAATTCGAGGCTTTCGTTTGATTGTGCTGTCATTGATATGGCTGTTATCGAATTATTTATGGTATGCTAAAGGATGATAATTTATGTTTTATTTTGAGCGAATGAAAATTAAAGAGGGCTGCTAATAAAACTGCATAGCATTAACTATAAGTCCATGTTTGGTAGAGATTAAAATCAGATTATTAATAAGTTTCAATAAAAATTGATAAAATGTATGGTTGAAAAAATATGAATCTCAAGAAACATGTGATTAATGTTATAAAATGATTGATTATGTGACATTATCTCTATAGCTCGATTCTGATGTACCCTCAAATATAATTTTCTTAATCTGAAAGGATGTAATCGAGCAATTTCAAGAAGTTGTAACCACGCTCTATTCTCGGTTACTAAGATCCTGCCACGTGGTGTTAAGAATAAAAAGGCCAAAACAGGTGAGGGGACCTGTTACACGAGCCTCTAAAAATACAGCATGTTGCGTGTTGTGTTTTTATTCGTCCACGTAATTAACATTAAATCTACCTTAAAACGTGGTGCATTTCTATCGTGGGTGATGTAAATTAGACGGTCACGATTCCTTCCTCTGCAATCAGCTTTTTACGTCACATCAACCGAAGGTGCCCCCACCTCGCTACCTGTCCTTTTCAGCTATAAGGTTGTTGGCTGATTTGTCTTCCGATTTTCGTATCTCGTCTTGATTTGTACTTTTAATTCTCTTTTTTTTTTCCGTGTTTTCAGAACCTGGGCTTCGGTATTCCCTTTGAATTTACGAGGTTTTGATCCGATAAGAAGTGTTTCATTGATTAGATTTCTTTGGATTAAGGAAAAATCATGGCTGGTATGTGTTGTGGAGTAAAAATTGGTGAGAGTGAGACTGCTGCACCCGTTGAGCCAAGTTCAAAATCCGCCAGGAGAAAAAGGATGGGATGTCAACAATACAATATTGTACCCAGCGACACCGTGGTGGCGCCGTCGCTGGAAAACGGCAAAAAGAAACGGCTAAAGGTGGAGGTGGTTGTTCCGGCGGCATCTCTGCCACGGGAGTGCGAAAACTCGGTTGAGAATTTTCAAGTGGAGCAGGAAGAACCTGTGTCTCCATCGTTTACAAGAATCAAAACCGATGTCTTTGCGGAATCACCAGAATTTGGCACGACTTCTGTTTGTGGAAGAAGAAGAGATATGGAAGATGCAGTTGCAATTCACCCATCTTTTTGCGGCCAAAGCGATAATATTCCTAGCGGGATACATTTTTTCGGAGTATACGACGGCCATGGCTGCTCACATGTATGTAATCTTTTTTTATTTATACATAATTAACTTAAAAGCTCAGTTTTTACTCGAAGCATTAAACTTGATCTGGGTTTTTTGTAGGTGGCTATGAAGTGCAAGGACCGGATGCACGAAATAGTAAAAGACGAGGTAAAATCCTTTGAGACATCATGGAAAGAATTAATGTTCAGAAGTTTTTCGAAGATGGACCAGGAAGTAGCGGAATGGTCCGGCGAAGCCACTTATAATTGCAGATGTGGACTTCAGACCCCTTGGTCTAACACCGTCGGATCCACCGCCGTCGTGGCGGTGGTTACCCCGGAGAAGATAATTGTTTCCAATTGTGGTGATTCTCGCGCTGTTCTTTGCAGAAACGGTGTCGCGATTCCCCTTTCTGTAGATCATAAGGTGGGTTAAAGTCAAAATTGGTGATTGGTGATTTTGTTCGATAATTTTGATTTGAAATTTAAAAAATTGTTGATTTTATGCAGCCGGACCGGCCTGATGAGCTTATTAGGATAGAAGAATCCGGTGGCCGTGTCATATTTTGGGACGGAG
>CAIGRS010300186.1:0-11697 GCA_903798395.1 Fraxinus floribunda
TTTTTTTCAACGTCTGAAAAATGATTTAGTATTTAACCTTCTTTTATTGATTCCATAACCTCATGTTTGTTGCTCCAATTTCAACATTCTCTATCATCAACTAGCGCCGACAACCCACCAACTAGGGCTGGGCCCAACCCAAACCGCTCGACCCGACCAACCCAACCCAACTGGTTTTTAAGTTCAATTGGGTTGGGTTGAGTTTCTGGTTATGAATTAAAATCCAACCCAACATGATAAATTAAAAAAAAATCAATATTTCAAAAAAAAAATTAAATTAAAGACACAATGATGAAGATAAGAGGACTTATAATTTATAAATGTCCTTTTTTTTTTTACATAAATTGATTGATATGAATATTTTGCACAAATGCAAAGTTATTTAACAATAAAATAAAAATTAAGGATGTGATGATAAAATGAATGAATCCAAAAAAATTGTAAAAAAGAAAATAATTCATAATTTTAAACTTATTTATACATTATTTTTCAGAAAAATTCCTTATATGTGTGTTAAAAATAGATAAAGATTCTCAAGTAATTTCAAACATTGAAAAATTATCTAAATTCAACAAAAAGTAATCGAATTCAAATAAAAAAAGGTTTTCAAGTTATTTCAAACTTCGAAAATTTGTCTAAATTCAACAAAATGTAATCGAATTTAACTTTTATTGAACCGAAGCCCAAACCGACCAACCCAACTCAAATCGAAACTTGATCGGATTGGGTTGCTGATCAAACCGACCATGTCGAGTTGAATTTTGGTTAGGGAAAAAACAGACCCAATCCAACCTATGCACACCCCTACCACCAACCACGTAACCGATATACTTTTGTTTATTTTCAGTATTTATTTACCAATTAATAATTTAATATTTATGAACTTTATTGTAGCTTTTAGCTATTTTTTTTTTTTTTTTTTTTTTCTTGGATTTGTAACATATGTTGTTATTGGTCTAATTAAAAACTTGCTTGCTCCAATATCATGCACAATTTGAAGTCTCTACAGGCTACACAAAGCACANTTTTGTTTATTTTCAGTATTTATTTACCAATTAATAATTTAATATTTATGAACTTTATTGTAGCTTTTAGCTATTTTTTTTTTTTTTTTTTTTTTCTTGGATTTGTAACATATGTTGTTATTGGTCTAATTAAAAACTTGCTTGCTCCAATATCATGCACAATTTGAAGTCTCTACAGGCTACACAAAGCACATACTTTGCGCTTGGATTTTCCCTTTTTGGTTGATTTAATTTCATGGTGCGAAGGATTATGGCGTTTCACTTGCACCTTGAAGCGTCAGTAGGTGTGTGTGTGTGTGTGTGTGTGTATATATATATATATATATATAATATATATTAACTTTTTTAAAAATCCAGCCCAGTCCAAAGTAAAATCCTGGCTCCGCCCCTGAATAGAACCCCATTAACATTCCAAACCTTGGTTTTGCTCGGTGTTAACTAACAAGAACAGTTGATTGTAACTTAATACAAGCTGAAATATATTCATTCTACTTGTACTATCTTCTATTCCTTTGATAAGTGAAATCTACTCGTACTATTTTCAGTAAAATCTGATATCTTCATCTCTATTATACTAACAGCATTAAACTGGACCTGGTACCTCTGAAGTTATGCACTCTGAGAAATATGGAGCGAGAGGTGTGTCAACAAGCACCAGTCTGTAAAGCTCCCTCATATTTTGAGCAACTGCCAGGGTAGCAATGCTGTAGAAATGAAAAGAAATTTTTTTCATTGCTTTTACGTAGAGCACAAAATGTTGAATAAAGACATATTACCTGTCAAACATTCCCAACGGGTGACATTTCTCCAACAACTCGTGAACATCTCTCTCATGCAATGTTCCAGTGACAATTAACACAACATTGTCGATCATGTGACCATATCTGAACAATATGCAAAAATCTGTGTCAACAATGAAATTTCTACTTTCATTTACCTTGAGTGATTAAAGGATACTGCAGAAAGATTCCATCCTATCTATGCCACAAGAAGCAAGTTGCAGAATAAACTTGATAGACACAATCGCTTATACCTATCACAACCTTATTTGTCAAGTGGACTTACTTTCTGCAAGTTTACATGAGTAGCCAACACTTTGCACTTTAAGAATGCATTGAGGATGCTTTAAATTTCTTCATTCAAATTAGCTATTTTAGCATATAGCATCACATGTCATTATATCTTGGCCTGTAATTGGCAAGAAACTAGTTTCTCTTTCAGTTCTGGCATAATACGAGATTGTCATTATATCTCAGAGACACATGTACATTCTATATGTACAATAGTTCAAGAGTACTTAGAAGGCATTAAGAATTATTTTTATATGCATACAAAAATATGGTCATATATACAAGTAAATGGAAATAAACAAATATGTATACAACTACACACATGCTAGCAGAAGAGAAATTTACATACGTGATATACTCTAAGAAGGTTGATAGGGGTTCTGTGGCTTGGCATAGCATTTGCTTGTACTCATCGACCAGTTTAAGAGTGCACTTTTCCACTATTGTAGTTGTATATAACGGAGAGGGCTCTGTAAGTTAATGAAAAAACCAAAATCATCAAAGTGCTTCAAGTTGGACACACCTACCAATCTCATAATATTTGCAGTGCTTCACAACAAGCTACAGCATAGAACGAAACCTATCTAGTTCATAAAATTTAACTTATCTGCTGTAGTTATAGATACTCAACATGATTCCATCCATTGTAACTGATTTTTTCATTGTTTAAAAAAACTAATTTGAGACTTATGACTCGAGTGAGGCTTACATAAAACACCTCAAAGGTTACTCATCCTATTCCATTGTGAGTTTACGCATCACAAGGCTAAGATTCAAGGGGACTAAGGTGTTCAGCCACATTTGTCTTGCATTTTCAATACATTTTATTACTAATCTTAGCTTTTGTGGCTATTTCATTATAATAGGTTTTTTTATTTTCCTTTTTCTGTACATAGAAAGGAAAAGGGAGGAGAATACATATATGCTAGTGCAGGTTGATGACAAAGAATGAGAAAAAACTAACAGTGACGAGGAACATGATGTTGTTGATTGCCTTAAAACATTTAATATTACGTTAATAGTGATAATGTAAATGATTTCTAAGTTGTTTCTACTTTTCTTAGTATTATTGCAATTTTGTTTCATGATTATTAACTATGAACTTATTATTTGCTAATTTTTTAATATATTTTATATTCTTTTGCAAGTTAAAATTTTAATTTTGCTAATTTGTTTTGTTACATGTTTTTAAGTTCACGCCTCACTTCACAAAAAATAAAATGCCTCAGCACCCAAATAAGCCTGTTTTAACCTACGGATATTTTATGTAAGAAAAATGTAAAACTCAAGAGAGTAAAAAAACAGCTTTAGAAAAATGTTCCATCAAGATGAAAGTATAAAAAATGATATGCAACACATTCCTTGATAACACATTAATCATTTCTCACATACACAGTAAAATCTAGTACATAGAAAAATTTATGAGCTAAGTGACATTTAATTGAATCTACAAAGACTACCATCAGGAGTCTCATAGAAACAGCTAAAAGTTAATTAAATAACTCAAATTTTATTCAAATGAGAAAGATTGAATCAGATTATTAGTTAAAACACTTAATTACTTCTGAAACTATAGACCAACAATTTCAACTACACTTACATAGTCCAGAAATCAAATATCTGCAAAAACAAAACACTTGAATCCAATTGTCAGTTAATTCAATAAATTAGCTCAAAAATCCCTAAATCTCAAAAATTTCGTGTAAATTTATAATTCATCAAATAAACCAAATCTCCGAAAACATAAATTAAATTTCGATTATTTAAGAATAAAAGAGGGAACAAATAACGGACCATTTTGGAGGTAAGGCCCGTACTCGGTGGCGGATAGGTGCATCTTGATATCTTCAAGCGTTTCGCACTGGCAGAGGTTATTATAATCGGCGGCGGTCAAAAGCCCAGATCGGTGGCCGCGGACGATGGCCTCCAGGAACCCCCCATGGATGTTGAAGGTCAGGGCTTCGAATCCATACATTTTCTTTACAGATCTGAAGCGAATTGGACGAAATTAATATGAATTATCAATTCAAACCCCTTCGACAAAACTCTTAACGAAATTCTTTTAGAGAGAGAAAGAGGTTAGAGGTAATAACTAAGGGGATGTGTAGTTAGCGATCAATCGGCGTCTGTTATTTGGATTACAATTTCATTTTGAGAAAATTAGAAGGGGGTCTCTGACTTTGCAGGTACAACATTTAGGTCCCCAGCAAAATTCGTTTTGGCTTGGGTGCATATACCTATTTTGTCTATAAATTGAAAATTTACACTTTTTTTTTTTAAATATAGAGTAATGTTATTTGTGCATCATTCTATACAAATAGATTGATGATATTAAATAGAGAGAGAGAAGAAAAAAAAAATCATGTTATATGTAAATCATCTTTTACATTTTATCACGAGACAACACATCATTTGACAGTTTAAAAAATAAACAATTTTCCCTCCAATCCTTTATAACAACACATCAAATGTCAAAAGGGATGTAGTGTACATCTAGCGTATTTGATATAAAAAAAAATGAAGTTAGTTAATATAATCAACATCATCAATTTGTACGCAATCTCAACGTGTAACTTCATATATTTACATTTTATACATTGCTTTCAAAAATTGTAGCCTACAGTTTTGAAATTCTATAATTGATTGATCTTATGCTCATTTTTGCATTATTTTATGTTAGAAACAATGAAGAAAATATTGGATAATTTCGATACTAATTTATTGTGATAATAGGTGGGAAATTAATATGACACGATATAAAGTCATTGATCACAAACTCAAAAATGAAATAATTGACAAAGAAATAGAGATTTCACTAAAAGAGCGCTAGGCTGGTGCTACCCCGACGCTCGAGCGTCAAGCGAGCATAATTGCACAGAAAAATCCTTCTTGGTCCATATCTTGATTTTCTCAAGTCCAACACAAATCTCAACTTCCAATTTTGCTTTCAAACAAAATTTCAACTAGAATTTGTCAAATAGACTTTGAATAGGATTCTAAAAGCATTCCAACAAACATAATTCCTCTTAATATCGATCTTAATTAGAATTATCAATTATCTTCAAAATAGAACGCGGGTTACACTCTAATTCTAACAAACTCCACATTAACAAGAATTCCTTTGCAATGAGTAAACTTCAAAGATTCTTTACCAAAAGACAAAACTCGTAAACAATGAATAAACTTCAATTTTTCAATAAAAAGTACAAACGAACTTCTCTATTAAAATTTCCAGCTTAGAAATATTCTCCAACTCCACCACAAAACTCAAATGGGTTTAAAGTCAAAAACTTGAGTAATATAAATCCCAAGAACACATTTGGACAACAAAGTTGCTCGAATCACGAGCAACAAAATTAAACGTGATTAACAACCACCAAATAAGGCTGAAACAAGCTTAGTAACAGGATCACCATGAGATGCTTCAACTGAAGGATTTTTGCTAGAATCATCACCTTCAACCATGAACAAAACATAATTAACTAAAAGCATCTTTGTACCTATGTGGAGGCATATTCTCAAAAACTGGTATGTTCCTGGAAATTCAATACAATGACACCACTAATAATGGTGGCAAAGTGGAATCATCAATAACTTTCAAACTTGACTTAAACGTATTTATCAAAGTAGGCCCCAAAAAAAGCTCCTTCGATATTGAAACAAACTCACAATCCACCTAAGCTCCAAATTTATGTTGATTGACTAAAGATTTTGTAGATTCTTGTAAGACATATAATTGTGACTTTTCCATCCTTGAACAAAATATGATCACCTCTACAAAACTGTAGGACTTTATCTTCACCAATGAATTTGTACCATTTCAAGTTAAGAGTACTTAATGACATAATATTTTTTCTTCAAATCGAGAACATGCCACACTGCATGAAATGTTCTAACACTTCCATCAATCAACGTAATTCTGATCCTTCCTATACCGATTATCTGAAAATGTGTATTATTACCTGTCACTACATCATCTTTGGAAAATTCTTCATACATTGTAAACAAATCTCGATTTGGGCACATATGAAAAGTGCTGGTCATATCAAGAATTCAATCATCTTTAGATTTGGAGTCGCTGTAAAAAATCATCGTGAAACGTTTGTCCAATACTAGTTTCATTCGAAGTATCTAATTGCTTTCCCTTCTAATTAATTGCAGCCAATTTTATTTATTTTGCAACTTATAGCAATCCTTAACCAAGTGTTATTTCTTCTTGCAATAATTACAAATTTTATTTATGATGTAAACATTAATTTGCCCCTTTCAAAACCACCATCAACAATAAGACCATTTCTATGAGCCTCAATTCGAACAAGATGCTTCATCTTCTCATTTGAATAAAGAACATCATAAAACATCGTCAATGGTGAGAGTATCACGACTATATAGGATCGTGACTCTAAATAACATATATGAATTGGGCAACGAATACAACAAAATCAAACCCAAATTTTTTTCATCATATTTAACCTCCAAGGTTTTAAGATCAGCGACGTTTCCTTAAAACAGCTACGTTGAGAATAAAGGTGTTGCTTCAAGTGCAATTTTCTAATAAGACTCTTAGTCATGCACAATTGCTCCAATCTTAACCATAACGAAGCGGTGTAATTTTCCTTCAAGATGTCTTGAAGCAAGTTATTCAAAAGATGAATATGAATTTGTGATTAGGCCTTTTGATCTCATACATTGTTTCTCCTCATAAACAACGAAAAAAATATAGGATAATTTCAATACCAATTTGTTGTGATAATAGGTGAGAAAAATAATATGATACAATATGAAGTAATTGATTACAAACACAAAAATAAAATAATTAGCAAATGAATGAAGATTTCACTAAAATATGAAAAAAGAATACAATGATTTTGTATTTATAATTTGTTTAACTTATTCTTAATTACAATAAAGAGTTGAATATAAATAGGAGATGTTTCCAGCCCTAAAGTAGAGTTATAGATGGAAATGAATGTTCAAAAGGTGTAAAACGCGAAAAAGGGCCAGAGCCGAATGAATATGACACTCGAGCGCCAGGCGGACGCCCTGACTAAGAGCGCCTAGCTAGCGCCAGTGGACGCCAACTTCACTATTTTGGGCGTTCGATTTCCAATCCAGCAACGACTATGAAATGTCTTTTAAATAATGTATCCCAAAAAAGTAAGACAATACTCCCTATAAGCCTTCATATAAATTCTTGTGAATGTAAAATGTCTTGCTAAAGTTGTTGTACCTACACATAAGAAGGTGAAAATTAGTCCAAAAATAGTTGACTGCATTTTCATTGGATATGCACATAATAGTAGTGCATATCGACTCCTTGTTCATGAGTCTAAAATTTCAAACACACACAATAACACGATAATGGAATCAAGAAATGCATCGTTCTTTGAATATGTATTTCCCTGTAAATCCAAAAAAGGACCAAGTTGTTCAAAAGGAACATTTGGGATTATTAGTGAATAAACAGGACCAAGAACAAGAAAAAATGAAGATGTTCAAGATGAACCTAGACATAGTAAAAGAGCAAGGACATAAAAATCTTTTAGTAAGGTTTTTTTTACATGTCTGCTAGAAAGTGAACCTTGAACTTTTAAAGAGACGGTAAGCTCTGCCAAAGGACCTTTGTGGAAAGAGGCCATTAAGAGCAAAATTGATTCCATACTACAAAATCACACTTGGGAGTTAATGTATCTTCTCCATGGGTGTAAACCTCTGGGATTCAAGTGGATTTTCAAGAAGAAGATGAAAGAAGATGGATCAATTGGTAAGTATAAGATGATACTTGTAATTAAAGGTCTAGACTACTTTGATATATATTCTCATGTGATGAGATACATCTATCCAAGAATACAGGAGATAATATTTCTCAAATAGAGTACTCTACAGTAATTGGTAGTCTTATGTACTTAACGAGTGTACAAGACTTAACATAGCCTATACAGTAAGTAAGCTAAGTAGGTATATGAGTAATCCTGGAGCTGACTATTGGATACCAGATTGTGAGAGTAATGAGGTATACTCGTAACTATGGACTGCACTATACAAGATATCTTTATGTCCTAGAAAGATACAGTAATTCAAATTGGATATAAGATATAAAAGACTCAAGATATACTAGTTGATATGTGTTCACACTAGGATGTGCAGTTGTATCTTAAAAGTCTTCAAAACATACAGTTATAGCCAGATTCACAATGGAATATGAATTTATCGCACTGGATAAATGTGGGAAAGAAGTAGAATGACTACGCCATTTCGCATGAACAAGTTTTTAACGCTGTTGTTGGGGAAAAATTTATTTAATTTGAATTCATTAGTTGTTTTTAGATTTGAAATGTTTACTTATTTTAGGCTATTTATTGAACAAACTAAGTCCATTGTTATTATTCTTTTCAAGAAAGCATAGTTTATGCAGGACTCTGATGAGATAGAACTTCTTTCGATAGATCCCAAAATCGAAAGAACTTTCAGAAAACGATGAAGGGAACAGAGGGATGTAAGGAAAATGGAAGAAAATCAAAATCTGAATCGGGTTCCACTACCTCTGCCAGTTCAGTCGGATCAATAGAAAGCAGTAGCAAATGATAGGGAAGCTTTAGTGAGAGATTATGAAAATCTCATTCATGCTTCTGTGCAACCACCTATCATATATCCACCGTTTGGGCAAGCTAACTTCCACATCAGACCTGACGTCATCAACTTATTTCAGAATCATCACAACATCAGGTTCTCTAGAAGATCAACTGAAAATCTTCACGAACATATTCAAGTATTCTCGATGTTGTGCGACATGATTAGTATGAAGGTATGTCTGCTGACGTTTTCGACTGAGCTTATTCCCCCACGCCTTAAAGAAAGGCACACGAGAATGACTAAATCTACTGATCCTTGGGAGAATAGTTTTATGGAATGAAATGGTGCAGAAATTCACTTTGAAATACTTCCCATCTTCACGAGTCCATTAACTAGAAAATGAAGTCCATACTTTCAAGTAAAGAGACCTCGAAAGCTATCCAGAAGTTTGGAAAAGATTTAAAGATTACTTTAGGAAGTGCCCTAATCTGAACATTCCTAAAGACTCTAAGATCAGCATATTCTATTCTGGCTTAAGACTTGAATTCCAAAACATAGCTGATGCTTCAGCGGGATGGTCAATATTGGATATTCCATTAGATAATGCCTTGAATCTATTTGAGAGAATTGTAGAGAATCAATCCATGTGGTCAATAAACAGGGAAGTGTCGAGGAAAATAGTAGGAATACACAACGTTGACGTAACTACATCATTAGCAAGCTAAATGGAAGTATTGATAGGAGGTTAGATAGCCTTATTTAAAATGTGGACATGGTACACCAATCGAAACCGGTTTGCGAGGGTTGCGGGGTTGATCATACTACATAAAGATGTCATTTAGCCTTTGCGTATGTAATCCAACTTGAGAAGGTTAGTCATGAGCAAAATTTTCAGAGGCAGTAGAACAACTCCCACTCCAACACATATAATTTGGGTGGAGGAATCATCTAAATTTCTCGTGAGCTAACAATCAAAGTTAAGAACAGGGAGGAAATTTTTAAGCAAGACTTTCAGAATTCCAACAACAACAACAGCAGCAAAATAGAAAGCCATCGATTGAGGAATTATCAACTCGGTTAATTACTAAGAGTGAGGCTGATTTTCAAAACCAAGAGGCAATTATTTAGAACCAATAGGCTGCAATTAAAATTTTGGAAACTTGGAGCTTCAGATGGAAACTGTATTACCAAGGAAAACTCAAGAAATCTTACCAAGCAACGTAGAGACAAATCCTAAAGAATAGGTATAGGCCATCACTACTCGAAGTAGAGTTCAATTGCCGGAAATAACAGTGAAAAGACCAGCTGCTGCTATAAAAAAGTTACCTACCATGGGCAATGAGCTCGTAGATCTGTCTTATAAAGTAATAAAAACATAGAAAGATTGAGCAGACAATTTACAGGTTAAGGCAACCGTTCTTGTCAAAGTGTACGTATCTCTGGTCCCATTCCCGCAAAGAAAGACTGCAAAAATACAAGCTTCATAAATAGTTCACGAAGTTTTTGGATGTGTTCAAAAAGTTGCACATCAACATACCATTTGCAGAAGCCTTAGCTCAAATGTCCAGTTATGCCAAGTTTATGAAGGACATATTATCAAACAAAATAAAGTTGGAGAATAATGAAACGGTGATGTTGAACGAAGAATGCAATTACCACCAAATACATAAAAATACATTATGTGATTTAAGAGCCAGTATTAATTTAATTTCTTTGTCTCTTTTCAGGAATTAGGTTTGGGGGAAGCAAAAGTTACTACAGTTACACTATAGCTCGCCGATAGGTCAATCAAATATCCAAGAGGAATTGTTGAAGACATTTTTTGAAGGTTGACAATCTATATTCCCAGCGGACTTTATTATCCTGGACATCGAAGAAGACAATGATGTACCTCTCATATCAGGTCGTTTATTTTTGGCTACTAGTAGAGCGTTGATAGATGTACAAAATGGACAATTAATTTTTAGAATGAATGATGAAGAATTGACCATCAACGTCTTCAATGCACTTAAATTCGATGTTGAACCATATTATTATTGCCAAATTGATGTATTGGACATAACTATGACAGATACATTCAGACTCGATTATCTTTAAGATATGCTTGAGGCTTGTTTGGTTCATTCAAAATAAGAGCCATCTAAATCAGAAAAGATAGAAGAATGTGTTCGACGGCTAGAAGAAAATCATCCCATGTTGAGATAGATATAGTTGGAGCTAGGTGAAAGCCCTATAAGGTCTTTACCATCTATTCAAAATGCTTCAATGCTTGAACTAAAACAGCTGCCTTCACATTAACAATATACCTTATTGGGAGAGAGAGACACACTTCCAGTCATCATCTCAAATGCTCTTAACAAAGATGAAGAACATCAACTAATAAGGGTGCTTTGGGATCACAAAACAGCAATAGAAAGGACCATCTCTGACATAAAAGCGATCAGTCATTCACTTTGCATGCACAAGATTTGATATAAGAGGAGTTTAAACCTTCAATAGAGCGGTAATGTAGGTTAAATTTGATTATGCAGGGGATTGTGGGGGCAAAAGTGCTGAAATTTTGGATACAATGATTATATACCCTACTTCAAACAGTCAATGGGTAAGTCCAGTGTATGTAGTTACAAAAAAAGGAGAAATTACAGTGGTGCCAAATGAAAACAATGAGTTGATTCCTAAGCACACAGTCACGGGTTGGAGAGTTTGCAATGACTATCTAAAACTAAACAACGCAACTAGGAATGATCACTTTTCCCTTCCTTTCATATATCAGATGGTACATGATAAATGCGTTAATAAGTGCTAGAACACCTATTGAAACTATATAAAATATAGAGATATATTTATATCCTCTATAGAACCTTATACTATTTATTATATTGTGCTTAAACTTTGTTGTGTCTCTCAATAGCAATAAAATCCACAACAATTCAATTGATGATCAAGCAATTGAAAAGAACGATAAAAACGATAATAAAAATCCACAAATTAAATTAAATTAAAGTTAAAATAATTAATTAAAAACTAAA
>CAIGRS010300237.1:0-23268 GCA_903798395.1 Fraxinus floribunda
TTTTTTTACGTGAAAAGGATTTAATAAAGTATATGGATTGGTTATTCCTTTTCAATTTTTCTATTAGGTATGACATGGTATCGGAAAAATATTCAAGTATTTAAAAAAAATAACAAAAAAAATATATATCAATATTTTTGTCTAACCTTAAACAAGAAATTCTTAGGTGTTTTTTTTTAAGATTAGATAACTTGCTCTTTTCTTACTTTAAATAAAATAGTTATGTTTATTAAAAGTTAATATTGTGTTTCTAATAAATTTAACAACTTACCTTTTTTTTTTTTAACTTTAATTTGTAAAAAAATTATTTCCTTTAAAATTATTTATTTACTTACATGTAAAATGAGTTATTTTTCGTAAAAGTAAAGTAACTTCATGTTTGGATAACTTGTTTTTCTTATTTTTTAATAAAAAAAAGTTATAATTTCAATTAATCTACTCCGATGTAACAACAGACAAATTTCATGTTTGAAAATCTTAGATTTCACTAAAATGACATTTATATCTTAAAATAAAATATCGTTAACACGTTTTATATGTAAAATTAATTTACTCTGATGTAACAACGGACTCTTCTCTATAGTTATATCTTATACTACATAATACACTAAACACACATTTAAATCATCCTAAACTTGAAATATAAATCATCCTAAACACGTATGTTATTTTTGTTGACGAAGGAACCCGCAGTCGTTACCCTTGAGTGAGCACTGGGTAAACCTCGCTTTATGTGTAGTAGCCCGCAAAACCACACAGGAGAGATAAACCGTACTAGGCAAGCCCGATGCGACCGACTCGACTGAGGAAGTGTTGATAGGGAATTCGAATTCGTGACATTTGGTCTCTTTCGATTCCTCGATACACTATATTTGTTAATGAGTCAACATCAGTAGATGCAATATAAATCATCCTAAACTTGAAAGTTGAAAGGTAATATTTTCAACCAAGGAACCATAATTACCCCCCACTTAATTTTGTTATTTTCTACCTATCAAAATGTCAAAAAGGACATTAGTAGGTAACTTAGCACTCAATTTTTTATATATTTACACACCGACACACATCGACATATAAAACTCATTTAAGATAAATTAAGGAAAAACCGACGTAAATAGTTGAAACTAAAGAAAAAGACGACTTAGATGGTAGGAATACATTTTGCAACATAAAGAGATACCCGTTCATATAATAAGAAGACATGTTTTAATAAAAATAAGTCATTTTTAATTTTTTTTAAAGGCAAGATCAAAACTAAATGGCCTTGTTTGATAGTCTAGAAAATGGGTGAAAAAAAGAAAATGTTTTCCAACCTTAGCCAATTAAAAGTGCTTGATAGCACAAATTTGCCTGACTTTTGTTTTTCCCACCTTTTTCTAGGTACAATCCTTTGATACACATTTGCTTGATTTTGTTTTCCCACCTATTAGGTGAGAAGGCAATTTCCACCTTTTTTTTTTTTTTTNGACAATTTCTATACAAAATAAAGTCAAAAAAATTGTATTCGGTGTGTTAATTTTTTCTAATTTAATTTTTTTTTTTTACTTTTTGGTAATTAGAACAAATTCTAGACGCAATAGTAGAAAAAATATCACTTTAATGGATAGTTTTCATAAAAAATAAAACAAACGGATACCAAACTTTCAATATTTTTAGGTGAAAAATTATATCAATCAAACACAATTAATTACAATTCTCAATAAAACAAATTATAGGCAATTCCATTCCCATAAAACATTTTCTTTCCACCTATTTTTCACCTTTGCAATCAAACGGAATAGTCTATTACTTATTTTAGGTATTTCGATAAATCAATGATAGATAAAAATGAATTTACGTAATCGACCTCTAATCTATTGAGAATCGGGTTTAGATTTTATTTTTTATTTTTTTTTGCACATAAAAATATATACACACACACACTATGGGGGTCCTTCCCACCACTTTCTAATCCCCCAATTATCTCTCCTAATCTTGATTGTAACTGTGTAGACATTTAGCACTAATTGAGCTTTAATTGCCACTTTCTACAAGTGCAATTATTACTATTTTCACATTTCAATTTCTTTAATGAGGCGGCAGGCAAATAAATATTAGATATTAAAACTTCAATATATATTTATAATTGAAAAAAAAAAAAAAAAACACCCTAAAAAAAAAGAAGTATATCGAGAAAGATTGTAATCTTTTTACAAAGACATAAACATACATATAAATTAATGCATTTTTAAATAATAGATTGATAGAGAATGTGTGGTTCAAAAATAAGAAATTTTTTGAATTTATATGTAATATTATTTTATTGAAAAATATGTGGTTGAAAAGAAAAGAAAAAAAATATATTCTAAAAATAACGAAGATCAAAAAAGCGGTAAATCAATTGGATACTTAAAAGTGGCATTTTATAGAACTTTTTACGTTTTGAATTTACTTTTCCAAAATTATCAACAGTTGTTCATGTCTGACGCTTGAGCAAGAGCCTCATCAGCAAAACACTCACTCCATTAATCAATCCTGAAATTCTTGCACCTTTCATTGTATGATTTGGACTAATTACTTTATTATATGATTAATAGTATATGATCATCGAAATCGGAGTCGCCAACATCTATTTTGTGTTGCCTCGTCCTTGTAGTCGAGCTGAGTTTTAGTTTCTGTTATGGATTATATGTCGATACTTTGAGTGAGATTCAAACAAAGACAACAAATCCCGAAAAAATCAGAAACAGTAAAAGTTTACCAAATACTTTTGGATTATGCTACGCGTACCAAACTTTTTACATAATCTTTTACCGAATTGACAAGTGGCGGCCACTTATTGGAAGGGGCCGACACTTGTCAATTCGGTAAAAGATTATGTAAAAAATGATGTAAAAATAGATTTTTCCAAAAAAGTTTGTTTATTTTTTTCTTTAAAGGAAATACAAATATTATATTAGGAGAGATGCATTTAATCCAAAGATTTAAAAAAAAATGATAAAAATTTAATTCAAAATCAATAATTAATTTTAATTATACATTTCATGGGATTCACGACTTTTATTAACTTTTCAACCACGAATTTTATTAATTTTTATCAAAATCTACTAAAAATATGATTTTAGAAGCATGAGAGGCCAATGTGTGGGCCCCTTTTATTCTGGGAATAAATTGGCAAAGGGCCACAATATGAAAAAAAAAAGGTTTAATTAAATGAAGTCTAATTATTACTTGTTTTGGTTTTATTTTACATTGATTTCTTAATCTTAAGGTAATTATAAGGACTTATCTTAAAGTTATTAATAAAATTAGAAATAAATTACATTTGAAAGGAAAATTAAATGCGTCTCATTAATTATATTCTCACAATATATTTTAAAGCCCGAAAATGTGTGTTAATAGCCGATTAGCCCTAATAGCAATTGCCAAAAAAAATTATACACCAAATTAATTAAGTATAATTATAATTTTTGACGTCACTTCTAAAAAATTTTACGCCCTCGAATAATAGTGAGGAGTTAACGTTTTAGTGGGAGCAGATAACAAAGTTTATTTATACTTCCGACTTTTAGTAAGTTTGAAGTTGACTATATAGACATGACCCTAACAAAATGTCAAATTAACATGTGAGCTCGGCATATGGTTTGGTGGTTTCATGGTTTCGATGAAAGTAAGTCCAACACCTTTTAATGCGAAAATAAGTGAATATGCTGAAGACACACTTCTCTCGACGTGTGGTGACAAGGACAAGGCTAGGGGTACATGAAGTGTAATCTTGTGATTGTACTCTCTGCGTTCGGATAGAATAAGTTTTCTATTTATTTTCTTGTATTATGTTTAAAATTTGTGATTAATAAAACTTGCGATATATGATGATTTATTTTGTTGCAAAGATAAAAGAATACAACTAAATGGATGTCCTTATAACAATGAGAGATGTGACATACATAATTATTCTCAAGTATCAAATATAGTCTAAAACAACCGAACCTTATGCTAAGGGCTACATCGTATTTAGTGGGATTAATGGCAAATCTTGAAAGTGTGATTTACATAAATTGCCAAATCTAACACATAAACATCAAGAATTGACATATGGATGGAACATCATGAATAATACTAATTTCTTTTGTTGTTTAAAGCTCTTATAAGAATTTAGTCAAATTAGTTTGATGAAAACCAAATCTTTACGCAGGGAAAGGAAAATCACAAATACATTGTCAATTTTATATGCAGATTGTTAGGTCAACGATCTAGAAAACGAATGAAATAAAATAGAATTATTCTATATGTAAACCAAGATTTACATAATGCTCAAGTGATATGTCATTATTGGTTGACGGAAAAACTGTTTTCCACCGACCAATGATAAAATGTCACTTGGACATTATGTATATAGGGTGTAAACCCTGATGTACACGTAGTAAAACCTAATAAAATATTATTGTAATTGAAAAGATAACTTCAAAGATGTAGCGTATGACCATTATTCAGAGATTTTTATATAGTGGAAATTATAAGTATTGAGTATTTTCAAGATCTCAATTCATAATTAAGGGATACAAGTTTTTATTTTCAAAAATCAGTGGTGAGGTGAGGAGGTGGTACTGCCGACGATTATGACAATGTATATATTGACGGTGATGATCGCACTGGAGGCAGCGATTCATGTGGTGGTGGCATTTTCAAAAATGCACTATGAACATTTTGATTTTGTGATCAATGAATAAATTATGACCTATAAAATTTTTTGATTTATAATCGAAAAATAAAGTGTTGACTTATAAAATTTTTGATTTATGATCGAGAAAAAATTATAATCAATTCATTCGAGAATTTGTGATGAAATTATATGGAATTGTAACATTAATATATTTAATTAATAAAAATATTTTTTAATTAATTATTTCATAAATAAAATCTAATAAATATCTGGTTTTTTGATATTTTAAACATTTTATCTTGGTTTTGAAATGAGTGATAGTTAAACTCTTACACATGAATTTTTTCCTTTTATATATCCTAGATACAAAATGTATGTAATCGAACATTGGACTAATAACACATTAGAGATGAAAAAATATGTTAAATTTTATGAAGAATAAAGTCGATATTTTTAAATTTTCGTTAGCAAATAATCTAAAATGGGGACTGGAAGTTGTGGAATTAGGGATGAGAAGGTTGATCACTTAATCTATAAGACAAATGGTGGAATACATTCCAAGAAGGGAATCGGAGAACTATTGGAATATTTAGTACGAAGGGAAGTGATAGTTCACTTTGCGAAGTTCCTTTTAGATAAGAGAAATGCTATTTAGCACTAATTGTGTTAAAAAAAAACTAGTCCATGTGACGTTAGTATGACATTAAATGAAGATACAATTAAATATATCATTTAATTCCACCTTTTATTGGATCTATCGCACAGCATCACTTAGACCGATTTTATAACACCAATGATGTTAGATAGCATTATTCTTTAAATAAAGAGAGATTATGGAACTGTGAAGTGGGGAAGTCGACTATAACTACCACCGACTACAGATACATCTAACTTGCGCTTCTTTTTATTTATGTTTATATCGCTAAAAGGGTAGTCATTATTTTCGTTGTTTGGTTAGTTAAGTTAATTACTTTTTTTGTTTCGTTAAGACTATTTAAACATATATATTCTTTTGTTGCGAGACATATCTTCATTAGGATAAATCTAAATGTACCTAATATTTTACCTAATCATTTACCTAAAGGCCAAGTGGCGGCCCCTTATTGGAGGGACGGCCACTTGGCATTTAGGTAAAATTTTTGGTAGATGATTATGTACGTATAGCATGATCCTCTTCATTATTAGAACTTTTATCACATTTTTTTCTTGATTTCTTCTTGTTAAAGATTCACATGGTATTAAAGCTTCAATCAATATAGATATTACATTTGACGATGCAAAGATTTTTTTTTTTTTGATATTATTCAAAAAGTCTGATGTTTATTCAGTTTTATTAAAGGGCCGTTTGATAGGGATTAAAATCGGATTAAAATTGAAAAACTAGCCGTTATTGTTGACTTTTATTAGATGAGTGGGGTCCAATAACGATCATATTTTCAATTTTAATTGAATTTTAATCCATACCAAAAGGCGTGTTCGGTAGAAATTAAAATCGGATTAAAATTGAAAAACTAGTCGTTATTGTTGACTTGACTTTTATTATACGAGTGAGACCCAATAACGGCTATATTTTCAATTTTAATTGAATTTTAATCCATACCAAACGGGGCTTAAATTTCGATGTACATGTAGCAAAACCTCGCCAACCTACGTAACAAGTTAGGGCCACACCAGTCTCCATTATGTATAAGCCAAAAAGTCAAATTATTTTCATTCATTGAATATTGGAAAGCTCTAGTGTCCACTAACTTATTTGCATTGCGGCTTGCAAAATCAAGTAATGAATTTCTCCATTTGTGAGGTCATGAAACTACTTTATCAAGTCAACTAAAATCTTTTGGAATGATTTTGTCAAAATATAAATGAGAAATTAATACATCGTCACTCAAATCTTTATCTTTTTTTTTTTTGGGGGGTGCGGGGGTGGGGTGGGGGGGCTCATTTAGAACCTCACTGAATGCCTCAGAAGCGGAAATATTGGAGACCGACGGGTCCCACAACCACTTCTTTCGGATGGAGAAGTTTTCAAAATGGAAATGTCTATTCAATCGCTAAATGAATAACGAGCAAGACGAGTTGAATCAAACTGCAATTATACTGAGAATTTACCCTGTTTGGTACAAATTAAAATTTAGATTTTAATACAAGTCAAAATCAACAACTAATTTTAACCACACATTTTATAAGATTCACAATTTTTCAACCACATGTTTCATTAACTTTTATCAAAATCTACAAATAAATAAATCTGATTTTAATCCCTGCCAAACAAAACCGTATCATCTTAAAATGCATTGCTTTTGTATTTAGCTTGATGTACTTGTGAATGAGGAGCAAAGCAAGAACTAGATTCTATCAAATGGCTTGCCTAGTCAAGGAACTAGATTCTATCGAATGACTTGCCTAGTGCGATTTACCTCTCTTGTGTGGTTTGCGAGCTACTGTACATGAAGCGAGCTTTACCTAGTGGCACTCACAGTGATTGGGCCTCTGCGCTCTCGAGGTGATCAGAGTTCCGCTGACGGGTCCCTACATCAACAAGAAAAAAATAATGCAATTGTGATTGTCGTTAACTATTCTTCCTTTTTCATCTGTGTTAATCATGTGTGGCATGTACACGTATATGGCCTACAAGGATGGCCTCCTTCCTATGGCTCAAGCCTTGCCACATTAGCTCTTCTTGAAAATTTGGTGTCACTTTATTCACAAATTGGGGAAACCAACTTTTGTCATTGGTGGGTTGGGTCTTTTGCCACTAATCCTAGTCACTAAACTTTATAATCCAATATGAAAAGGAGAAAATCCTTGAGTCGTGTTTGACTGGGCTTAAAAGTTAATTTTATGACAAATCATAGAGACCTCTCATGAGGTTTATGACAATTTTAAAGACATCCCCTTTTAAAAATTACACAAACCTCTCGAACGACTAGGTTTATAATAATTTTAAAGACTATACTTCATTTTCGAATATTACAATGTAATCATGTTATTTATCGCCGTGAAACAAGAAAGAAATTCGCTTACGACTATGAAACTTCTAAGCACTCATTTAAGATGAAATTACAAGTAGAATTCCTCCATCTTGTGTTTCTAAATAAAATTATTTAAATCAATTAAATATTGAAGTATTCTTGTAAATTTCATTAGAAGTGCTCGAAGAGTATTTTAGGTATTATATTATTGCTCAAGAAGCCATGAGATGAAAGAACGTACACAAAGATAATCTAAGCATTATAATTGTTATTTATAATAACAAGTGAAAGAAAAGTGATTGAAGGAGGTATGCTTTATTCGAAACTTAAAATGAGGAAAATTTATGTAATTTTTTAAAACGAAGTATCTCTGAAATTGTCAAAAAACTTCATGAGAGGTGTATGTAATTTGTCCTTCTAATTTCAACATACTTAAGGGTGTGTTTGAGTCACATTATTCTAGAAGAATGTATTCTGGAATAGTAAAATGATGGAGGAGAATGTGTGGTTGAAAAAGAAGGAAAAATTATTAATGTGATAAAAAATATTATTTTATTGAGGAATATGTGGTTGAAAATAAGTAGAAGAATGAAAATGAAAATTTTAATGTATACCAAACAGGAGCTTAGTATACTATGCCAAAAAACCCAAACATGGCCAAATAACTTCAACCAATTGGATATACTCTTAGACATATCTCCTAATTTTACTAAAAATTAGACTTTTAATAGATTTTAATAACAATTAATAAAATATATGATTAAAAAGTTAATAAAAATTATGAATCACTAAAATATGAAGTTGAAAATAAATTTGAGCAGATTAAATTTCGGGATATGAGTGCCAAATAGGACATAGAATAATACCCGCATGACCCGAATTGAGGATAATTATTCGAAAGTAAGTTATTCATAATCAGTTATTGCAGTAGTTATTCTATGTGTCAATTTGTTATTAGGACATTAGCTTATTATTTGAATCAACAAAATTACAAAAAATTAATGCCTGAAATAACAAGCTGCCACATAGAATAAAATATATATGTATATATATATATTGACAGAAGACTAGAAACCAATATTAGATGCATTTGACGCGGCCGCACTATGCATGATTCGAGTTGATTTGCGTAAACATAGGACCTTTTCTATTGGCTTTATGTTTCCACTGCCCTATCTATGCCACTTTCACCTCTCAATTACCAACTGGACCTAATTAAGTCAACGCTCTCACCAAATTCAATGCTTCTCCCAATTCGAGCTTCTTGATTAAAGATGACCAATTCTCAAGCTACGTCACACATGAAGGCCAATTTGAAAAAGTAAAAAGTCACTTCTAAGATCAAGAAGCTACTTTTGAACCTCTTCAAATAATTTTCTGAAAATATTTTGTTTAGCAAGTTGAAGCAATATAACTTTCTCAAAAAACCCTTCTACAAGCAAACAGAATCCCTATCAAATGAGGCCTAAGCCATTCTCATTTCTTCAAATTCTACATACAAACATAATATCCAGATTCATATGTTAAAAAAAAAAAAAAAAAAAAATCATTGAAATCACATTATATTTATATTGGACTTGCACTAAAATCGTTCGAAGGACATCGATAATTGATATAAAGCATATGCATTATAGTATGAAACTGTCCTGTAGATACCCTCGGGGTATTGGAATGAAATAACAAAAGCAGCTACATTTTAAGAGAGGGTACGCTTATTGAAAGATTCGACTGTCAGGTTGGCTGTGAAAGCCGGAATTGAATTCATCTTTCGGATAAATACTTCAACCTGCAAAATCATCCCTCGATCATGCCCTGCACTGGAATAATTTGGTGCACAACAGAACAAGAATATAGCACATCAAAAAAAAGGACTCAGTTCAAACCTGCCGAGATAACTCAGGATGTGAGGCATACTCATTTGCCTGATACATTGAAAAAGAATAAGAAAAAGTAAAACTACTTAGTTCGTAATGTATATAAATTGATATGCATGTGCCTTGTGTGTAAAGCATAACTAATAGCAATGTTCGAGAAATTCCAACTTTACAAGTACATATGGTGGCCATTTGCCGGCCACAGTGCGTAAATAAACGCAGTAAATTTTCAAGACTTGCCAGAGAAAAATAATATTCCAGAGTTCGTTATCCCCACTAGTTTTTGGCATTAAACCTCCCTTTTTTACTTTAAGAACAGAGACGTGTGACGTGTCACCCACCTCATAGATTTGCATTTTTGCCGCCATTATTACCATCCATTATTGTCATTTAGGGAGTGTTCGGTAGAGATTAAAATCGGATTAAAATTGAAAAATTAGCCGTTGTTGACTTTTATTAGACGAGTGGGACCTAATAACGACCATATTTTCAATTTTAATTGAATTTTAAGTTGTGTCGAACAGGGCTTAAATATTACTTATGCAAGAGCTTCCCCTGAAGAGAAATGCTTACATTTGACAATTGGAATGTATTTGCCAAATCTAAAGGTTACTGTACAGCATGTGAGCATTTTCCCTAAAGCCCAAAACCCAAAACCTCCATTTTCACTCTAGGAGTCTACCAATGAAGAAGACAGTAAGTAACCTAGAAACAAGATCCATAGAAAATGTGCAAAGTAATACACTACTGATGGAAGAATTTTTTGTGAAGGACTAAAAAGAACCTTCTCAACAAAAAGGAGGAGATAAAAGATCAAGCTAATTGAGCTTACCATAAAGTTCATGTTCCCTGATTCATATTCAAATTCAAGCTTTTCATTGTCGCTTTGTGCATAGATCGAATGAAGGGTAAAGCGAGTAACTGGAATTCCATCAGAGCGTTGGTGGTCATCCATAACAATCTGGCAAAGTCGAAGATAACTTCAACAAACTTTGGAAATATGAGCAAAAATCTCAGTCCAGAAGACATGCAAAAAGGGTATTGGCTATTTATATTAGTATAGAGACAAGATACGCAATGAAGTGAAATAGATGATAAAAATTTCTGTCTTGTTTACCATAACTCAGTTGCACCAAACACCAACTGGTAATAATACATCAGTAGTTGGTTTTCGAATTTTCACAAATACACTCGATGGGTCTACTCATCTTTCAACAGTAAAAACCAAAAGTGTAGTTCCCCTAAAAAAGATGAAGTTCATTCGAGGATACTGGAAATTCACACTTGGCCATTTCTTGTACCATATATGATTCGATTCAAAAGACCAAAAACACTGAGAATGCTAGTAAGTGGACAGGGTTTCAAGCATGATCCAAATCTTACACGAGTAGATGAAATTTTAGAGCACAAACTACTTCATATCTTCTTCATTCCTAAGTTTTGTATTATTAACTTGCAATAATATCTATTTCAGTATCTTATTTATTTAATCAAATATAAAATGTAATCCCGAGCCAGCATCTTCTTTTTGTTAAGAGTTCTAAACTTAGCCAAAAATCTTGATCTCTCTTTTTTCCGATTGAGTTTGGAGGGGAAAAAAAAATGGGTCAAAAACAATCATGACGAGAAGCTGGCTACAGAACGAAAATATTGTATCCCAACTAATGCTGTTTTTACATAATACCGATTCTTTGATTATGTAATGGGGCAGTTTTCTCTGATTTGACTAGGAAGATGTACCTTTGTCATGCTGTTTTCACGTAAACTTGGCTATTGCCTGTCAGCAGCCAAAATACTAACACTCGTAATTGTAGTTTCAGAACCAAAAAGAAAGTTCTAGCATGACATACCTTGTAACCAAAAAGTTCACAGCATGCCCTTCTAAAAACTGAGATTCTATCGGCAAAAACTGTTTTATATCTGTTTCATCAAATACGCTTTTTACTTTTATGCAGAATAGCTAAAAAGTAAATGCTATGGCAAATACTGAGAGAATTTTATTAGACATTCACCTCTCCTCCCGTTTTTCAAGTGTTGCAATTTGCTCTTTCAACTGCTTAATCTTTCCAGCAATGAAGGAATCAACCAGTGTGCCAGAATCAGCTGAAGAGAAATAACCAATTAGAGCATGTCAAAAATAACGAAAAAAGAGCCAGCGAGTAAAGTAAAGAGTATATATCTAATGAATATGATGGCACTGTGCAAATGCAGAAGAGCAAATTTAAAGCCAGACAAAGAATATATTTTATTTGCATCAGTATCTTAGCTCCATTTAGAAAGGTAAAGACATAGTCCATTTTTCTATCTTGGCTGCTAAGAGCTAATCTTCTATGCCAACAAATTCAGCACCAGTGTTGGACAGTGTACTTATAATAGCTTCCATCTACTTCCCTATTGAAATGTTGCCTAAATTTTCACAAGACTATAGAGACCTCAAATGAGAGGTTGGCAAGAATAACTACCTATGCCAAAATAAAACCAACGAACAAACGAAAATTTAAAAGGAACATCGTTAAAACTTATGTACGAGATTTTATGGACGATTTCAGCATCATCCTCATAATAATGACCAGACACCATGATAGATGTAAAAAATTGTAAGCAGAAAGCTTATTGACTCTACACCTATTTTATACCAGCATGGTACAATTGTCCTTTAGAGCAATTATCTTTAAATCTAAGGGAAGCCATTTGGCGTCCAGAGAACCAAAATTTAGTCCATCCTGTTTTGTAGCGCCAAAAAAGGATTAAATTGGACCGCTGTCCCAACTTAAATCCTGCCACACTTATAAGTACGCAAATTTGGAAGATGCTTATGCTT
Organism: Fraxinus floribunda; assembly: GCA_903798395.1. Lineage (NCBI taxonomy): Eukaryota > Viridiplantae > Streptophyta > Magnoliopsida > Lamiales > Oleaceae > Fraxinus > Fraxinus floribunda. The sequence continues at coordinate 12,310 of CAIGRS010300237.1, forward strand.
GCTCGTCAGCCATACTTCTTTAGAAGTTTCTTTTTTATGTCACATTTTTACCTTGTTGACGTAAAAAATTCTGGGAGTAAGACCTCCAGGTTCAGTATACCTTTTTGAAGTTTTTGTACATATCCTCCAGGAAAGAAGGGAAAGAACAAAATTCATGACAACTTGAACAGCCATTCACAAAACCCCGTGCCAATAATTTGAAGATTAAATTGTTGTTTGATATAGCTTAAAAAGTTGAGGTCAAAGTCAACAATTGCTTTAACCACACAATTCATTGGACCCACAACCTTCATCAATTTTTCAACCACACATTTTATCAACTTTTATCCAAATCTTCTAAAATTGTTATCAAAAGCTTTGTGAAGCAACCCTTAAAATTGTCCCAACTGCTGTCGAAATATAGGCACAACACTGCAGACCCCACCCCAAGGTTCCCCAAGCCCAAAATTCAGGTAGTTCCTTTAAATGATGTTTTAGAACTGTGCACAAGTTATCCATGCACCTCCAAAATGCTTGATTAGCAGTTCTTTACCATGAGATATTAAGCGTGACTAGGATAGAGACGAGAAATGTTTGAAGGAAGAACCAAAGTTTCAAAGAGGCTGACGATCTAACAGTTGATTAACTTACATGACTGCTTTTTAAGGTCTTCAACAGCCTGTAATTTCTCCTTCATCTTCTGCAACTCAATTTGCAGAGCCTCTATTGTTTGTTTTGCCTCATTCTCAACTGCTAAGGTATTAACCATCCGTAGAACTTTCGTATTTGCAGAAGAAAAGTCACCATGTCCCAGCTGCACAAAGGGAAAAATAATAAGAATAAAAGAAAAGGTAGGAAAAAGTATATTGCACCCAAAAAGATGACTTCAGCAAAAAAAAAACCATGCTTCTAGGATCTAACCATTTTACTTATGACACTCACTTTATAGTTGTCAAAGATCATTGTTCATTGTACTACACATTTCAAAACTTGAAAACAAGTTCCCTTGAATTCCATAACCATCATTAACAATGAATCCACCATAGAACACTCTAATTCAGATAACCAGATTCTAGACCACCCACATTCCTAACTCACAGCTATAAGATGTCAAGGCACAAATGGGTGTGACCATACTCAAAAAAATTCTAGTTTATTACTAAAGTCTGGTTGATGAGCTTGAGCCCCTGAGTTCTTTTATCTAATACAGTAATACTGTATACCCCCCATCACAGACTAATTTGGGACTTCTTTTTGTTCAGTGCGGTTAATTTTCTATTTCCTGTGCATACCATGAAAATATGAATCATAATAGCATTTGTACCAACTTTCAGATATAAAAAGTATCATGGTTGTGTAAAGCAAAAGAATATTAGCAATGGCAAAGCTAGCAAAAACCAGAAAATACTCTGGCATATATCTCTCTTATAGCACCAACCTTGGATTCCAATATAGCTATCTCGGAACGGAGGCGATCACTTTCTCTCTCTAACATCTTTATTCTTTTTGCTTCATTGTTTAACCTCTCACTTAGCAATTTTATTTCATCGAGTTGATGTCTATTAGTTTCCCTTTGTTCAGATAAGTTGCTTTCTAGTTCCCTGATAAAGCTTTCCTTCTCGGCAAGAGATGATTCTAGTTGCTGTCAACATAATAAAATTTATGAGCATGGATGAACTGGAAAAATTCCGTGAAAATACTAAATTTTAAAACAATGGCACCTCATTACTTGAACAATAGTCCCATTGATTAATTCCTTTCCGCCATCAAGACTCTTGCACCCTTTCATTTCATCAACAGCATGCTTCAAGCTATCTCTTTCCTCTGTAAGTGATGCAATCTACAATAAAAAAGCAGTTCAAACATAAAAATTGTTGGAAGACCAAACGAAAAGTTGGAGAAGTTTAAAATATTCTGTATTGCTTTTATTTGCTTCTATACAATTAGGAGGGAACAGAAGAATACAAATAATGACCTCCAGCAAAAACTTTCAAAGGAAGCAGTAGCCCCATGTTCATCTATTTAAACTCATGGTAGTTCACAGAACATTTTCATCAATTATTCAGACAGAAGTAATAAAAAGTGCTTTAAAAAGCATCATTGTCATCAGGTACTTTGGCAAGGTCATTAGGATAATAATAGAACCCAATGACGAACCAAATAGTGAGAGTTTGTCCTCACATCAGAGTGTAAAAAGAATTCTACTAACCATCAATTCTAGCCTTTTAATTTCTGATCTAGATGATTCTGCCCTCTCTTTTTCTAGTGCAGCCTCAGTTTCTGCATTTTCTTTATCAAGAAATGTGGTATCAAGAGCAACTTCTACTTGTTTCAAGCGTGCTTGGACCTCACCTGCTTTCATCATGCTATCATATACCTCTCTGTATGAGCCCAATAAAGAAGTTAAGTAGAGCCCATAAAGATAGACCATATAAATGATTTTATGCAATTCAACACTGCCTCCCAAACAACAGGGAGTTAAGCTAATATAAACCACATTTCCAAGAAACAACATCAAAGAAGTAAAATAGCGTTGATCATATTTGCTTACAACCATTTGCTTAATGAGAAGATAGAATTATATTGCTAACATGAAGCATACATTTTCCTTGAAAATTATTTATGAACCTAACTCGTCGTAGTTGGTAATTTGAAGCAACATGTGAAGCATGGATATTAAAGAACAGAACTTATTCCTCAAGATTCACGCAATGGTTGTTTACTTTTAGAAACTCCAGTGGATAGCAGGAATGAAGTAAAATATGACCAGGATACATACTTCTGTAAGGCTCCAAATTTAAGTGGTAAATCATCAGCACGTGACACACCAGGAATGTCTTTAATCATTGATTTCCATGTGGACAACTCATCCTCCAACTCCTTCAACCTTAGCTGGATGTCTGATAACTTGTGTAGATCTGACTCTGCCCTTTCCCTGCGACCTTTTTCCTCCAGTAACTTCTCTTTCAACAACTCAATTTTTTCATGAGAAGATATGATCTTTCTGGCTTCACGCACTTCACACTCCTGAAATACTTTGAGAAAAATTCAATAAGAAAATTGAATAATTTGATTTATTCTGGGTAACCAAAAAATAAAAAAAAACCTATTGTAAACAATTGCTCTTCTGCCTTGGAGTAATGTAAGAAAATTGTGCAAGCTAGATAATTCTATGTGATAAAGGATATCAAATCCAATGTGCTTAGGCCTGAAAATCAAACATGTGCCAATGCTAAACAGCGAAACACCATGTAGACAAAACAAATAATATGGTAGCTTCAATCACCTAATGCTGCAACTCTACCACTTCACAACATATATATTCTTTGGAAGCAAATCTACAGCAATATTATCTTGTTCCTAAACGGGTTGTTGACTTCATCAAAGTAAGTGATTGTACTTTATGGCTTGTAGGAAAAAAAAAAAAAAGGCTATACTGTGGAACTTCAGAAGGCATCTTGTATTTGTCCATTTTCCTCCATGTCCAACTTTCTTCTTCGACTTTGGGTTGTCGAAGGGTGGTATTATATGTACTTTTTACAAGTTTGCTTTCTACAATTAGTTTCTTTCACGTAATCAAGGCATAAGCAAAGTATACATGCTAACAATGAAAAAAAAAAAAAAAAAACTTACATAGCTCCTTAGTTCTTCTTGCAGATGCTTCACCAACAAATCAGCGTCCTTCGAAGGAGTCTCCGCAGATGTGAATCTTGATAACCTTTTTTCCACCTCAAATTTCTCCTGCATGCACTGGTGAGTAAAGACAATAGTGTCATTCTATACAAATTCAATGATAAAGAGAGTTTAAATGCAGCAATGTGTAGTATGACAAGAGAGGCAACAAAAACTCATGGGCCAAATCAACAGACAATTACTCTTCAGTTCTTAGGTAATTTAACCTATTGCACATAATACTGCTTTGACCCATTATCACGAGTCATGTTGTAATGCAATAAGCAAATCAGCTATACTTCAAAAATATGGCCTCTACCATTTGCCAAAATACATCTACAATTATTTCATATTGCAAAATTAAACTTTTAGGACAAATCTGATATCTTTATTGACATTTTCTCATTTCTAATTTGAAACCATACTAGTAAGAGTTACCATGTGATAAATACCAAGAAGTGATACCCAGTTTTAAGATGAATCCACCATCAATATTACTCCAAGGGATGAACTTACCTAGGGGCTGGGGAAACTTGCCCCCTTTTCCCCTCCCAAACCTAAAATTTTACAATTCCAGGCATACCCATAAAGGTAAACGCGTTAGAAAATCTTTGCATTTTACCTGTTCACTCCCAAAAATTGAAAATATCTGATTCGGATGACCACCCTAAAGAATTTGTTAGGTACAAACCAAGTTCATGAACTTTACCTAATGTCTACATACAGGTAACTTAGACCCATCCTACCATAATTTCATATCATATCTGTTTTCCTAATGCAAATCTTCCTGGACCATTTACTTACAACCTATGCTTGTTGAATATGGCATTTTACTGCAATGGTGGAAAAAGATTTCCCACCTTTTGCAATCCATGCATGAGAATCAACAAAAATGGCCTCACATTTGCAGCAGGTTCCCTTGGAGTGAGAAAAATTCAGGAAGAATTGTAAAAACTAGTAGAATAAAAACTTTACACTTCAAATTACATTTGCCAAATTACTTTTACAGTTATTTCAAATTGCAAAATGAGAATGTCAGGACAGATCTCATATCTTCATTGACCTGTTCTCATTTCTAATTTGAAACTATATAAGTTAGGCAATGTTACTATCTAGTTTTAAGATGAATCCACCATCAACATTACTCTAAGCCGAAGGGGTGAACTTACTCAGGAGATGGAGGTGCCTTGTCCCTTCCCATCCCACCCCCCAACCTAAAATTTATAATTTTGCCAAACTTCATTTCCAACCACACATTTCAATTGACCCACAAGTACTATCCACTTTTCCACCACTCATTTTTATCTATTTATATAAATACTTTCTTCCCAAACAGAGACTTACATGCTGACTCCCAAATGTTTTAGATATCTGATTAGGTAACCACCCAAAGAAGTTGTTAGGTCCAAACCAAGTTCGTACACTCTACCTAATGCCTAAATACATGAAACTTAAACCCATCCTACCTATAATTTCGTATCATATCCGTTTCCCTAATGCATATCTTCATGGACCACTCACTTACAACCTATACTTGTTGGACATGATACTTTACTGCAATAGTGGAAACAGATTTCCCAAATTTTGCAATCCTTACGTGAGAACGAATAAGCATGACCTCAAATTTGCTGATGGTTCCCATTCAGTAAGCAAAATTAAGGAAGTGTTATAAAACACTAGTGAATAAAACCTTTGACACCCCCCCCCCCCACCACCCACACCGCGCATGAAAGAAAAAGTGTCATGTGGGCTCAGTCATTAGTGTGCACTCAGTGTATGATCAAATAAATATGGTGAACGTTTACAAACTATGAATAAGTAAAGTAATTTACCTCATTCAGACGCTCCTTAAGTTCTTCCAACTGCTCTTTCAACAATGCTGACTCTTTTTCGGCGTTTTTAGCTTTGCATTCCATTCTCTCAAGCTGAAGAGAAAGATGAAAAGTTTAGAATTTAACATGACAAAGAACACCTTTACTCAGTAAACAGATTGTGGTACTGACATCTGCACTTATTCTAGCAATCGAAAGTTTTGATCCACTTCCCATTTGTGCAAGCTCATTCTCAAGACGACTTTTTTCCCTTTCGATGCTTTCTGATAGAGTATTTAGTTTTCCCTCTAAAACGCTTGCTTTTTCTTCAGCAATGGCTGCAGATGACTCCGCCTTCTTGCGAAGATCCATTTCGTTTCGCAACTTTATCTATATATTTAAAAGAAAAAAAAAGGATGAAGATTTACAACATATAACTTAGGACACAAGGAAAAACACGTAAAAGAACATAACAAATTAATAAATGATATAGAAGAACTCTTTATAGGAAAAAAGAGGAGGGAAATATAAATGAAACAAGTCTCCAAAAGAAACAACTAACTGTCAGATGTATGTCGTCTGACAAATAACACAAATAGGGGTATCTTAAGGTTTAGGCCCTTTAGAGGATAAGATTTCAACAGAAAATTCTGATCCCATCAACTAGTTGTTTCACTAGCTTCATCAGTCACAGCTGGAGAGAAGGTACAGTTGGGTGTGGTTCACGTACAACATAAACATTGTTCCACATAAAAATTAGGATTAGATAAATTGAAAATTTACCCACTGCAATAGAAATCATATTATTATTATCACTTGGATAACTGAAGTACTAAAATGAAACATTTGCATAATGCATGAAGTTGTACAAAGCACATATAAATATAATAGATCCAAATGTCTTCTTAGATTCATGTGACCTGAAAAGCTCCAAACAACACAACCACAATTGCATGAAGTTAAAAAAGAAAGGAAGCTTTTGCACCTCAAGTTCACTGTAGGATTGTATCTGTTTCTTAAGTTGTTCTTGAGAAAAATCAACTTCCTTCCTGAGCTGCTGTTGCAGCATTTGTTCACGCCCTTTAGCAGCGGCAAGTTCTTGCTCTGCATTAAAGAATTGATCTCGAAATTTCTTCCTCTCAGATTCTGAAAGGAGTAAAGCTCAGGTCACCATACAAGTTAGTGACATATTCCCAATAACCAAACTTGATACTAAAAAAACTTATGAAAGAAAAGAAGAAAATGCAAACATTTGAAAAGCTATTAACCCTTATAATATACCAAAATCCAGGACAGGCAAGGAAAAACAATATCACAAACCAATGGATGTCAAAACCAAGCAAGGGCTACATTCCTCCGACTATATGAAATTTTCACAAGAACTTTTCCTTACAACACATGGCATCTTCGCCAAATAGGTAGAGCAACAATATAGAGACGGACAGGAGTAGCTAAGTAAATGATAGTGTACTCTTGGCAATTTGATCAACAAAAAAACTGAAACAAATGGCAACCATTGGAGAAATATCTTAATTCCTAATATCATTTAAGCATAGTATCCTAAAGAGGCAGGATATATTAGATGAATGGTAGGCAGAAGTTGGTTATGAGCTTAGTACACAATCAAGGTTACAGACAAAGCAATTTTTAGAGACAAAGCAATTATCATCGATTGTCTTCCTCATAGGATTTGTTTTTCCTTTTAACTCCACCATAATAGTTTTTTCCGTAGAGCAAAATTTGATTAAGACAAAAGACAAAGCAATTTATTCCGTCAACAGCTCTAAAGTGATTCAAGTCATTTTACTTCATGCTCTCCTCCATTTTAATCCATGACGTCATTCATCCTACTAACGAATGACAATATTCTTTGGTGTAATGTATTCACACCAGTTACCATCTTAAGTAGTTAGTTCAACCTAATATAGCTAAATGGTTAAAAATATAGGTGATCCCTGAACTTCTAGCGAAATTATACGTTGGTCACTACATTTTGTTTCAAGTTGATCACAGAACTTAAACTTTGTTTTAAGTTGGTCGCTAGGTTCATGCCTATTAGTTTGAATAATGGAAAAGATGACAACAGTCTAATTATTTCCTAACTAAGCTGCCACATCAACTTTTCTAATCAGTCAATCTATCAGACATTGACTAAATGACCAAATTGTAATGAACTTTGTAATGACCAAAACTTCAACTTTTCTTAACAGACATGGACAAAATGACCAAATTGTAATGAATGTTTAAGTTCAGTGACAAACTGAAAGTTTTCTAAAAGCTCAGCAACAGCTAGTTTTTTTTTTTTAATTCCAGAGCTAAGACGGACAGAAGACACAATGCTGCAGCACTGTCAAAAGCAATTCAAGTGTGCTTAAAAATGTTAATGATGGTTTTAGCCTTTTAAGAAACTTCTAAGTGCAGACAAAAGCATCCTTCATCGAACCTGACAAGTAATGCAGTCTTACTGCTCTAATAGAATGAAGAGAATCAGCGATAAGGAGTCGAATTAATTATCCCAGTAAGAGCAAGGAACTTGAACTGTGAAGATTAAGAAGCTCTTATTCCTTGACAAAGATACCTTGGTTACTATACTGCCTGAAGTTCTACTCATTTTATGCTAAAGCTTGATTTTAGTTGATGTATATATCTCTTACCACCTACTAGATTTTTGATCGGTAGTCATCTGGTCTTGCTTCAGAAAACTACCTTCAATTTATCTTTCCACTACATAATGCATTGTCAAGGAAACAAAGTAACTCTTTTAGGAAGGAAACAAGAGACAATATATTCCTGTGTTACACATCAGTGAATTGAAAACTGGAGAGATAAGCTTTACTCTATTGTAAATAACGAGAATTCACATCGTTATAAGAACATGGGTAACACATTTAAGGAGCAGACTAAATAGAAAAGGTAAAAAGTAGGAATCAAGCAATCTAACAAGAGCTTTGTGTGTATCTTAAAATCTGTATAAGATCAATTGAGTTGACCCTTACCTGATTTGGAGAAATCATCACTCAGTGCTTCTAGTTTAGATTGATAATCGCGTGCTTGCTTTTCTGCACTGCTTAGAGCATCCAGGAACTCTGATTTAACCTACGACAGCAGCAAGTTACACCAGATATAAAATTTTCAACTTGAGTCCCAAGAGCACAAGTATCAAGGGAACCCACAAGAGTGATTACAGGAAATAGTTGGAACCATTTGAAAGACATTAGACATGCTGCAAAATTAGCAATGCTCAAACGATTATCCATCTTCTAAGCTTAACAGTGGTCCAAAGTCTACAGGTTGTATTATGATTAGAATACAAGCAAAGTTGAATTTCCTTTTGGACAGTTCACTGTACCACTCAGAATAGATTTACTGTAATTAATTAAAAAAAGACATTGCAACAAATTACTATTTTTCCAGTCGACATATCTAGACAGCAGTTAGATGAATACAACCTGTTGACATTTGAACATGTACTTCTTGTCTCTGGTCCATGTGGAGTAGATTACAATGCTACTAGTAGTTTCAAATTGGATAGTAAGTATAACTCCCTTCATCTCATGTTCATCTATGTCACTAGTTGTTATTCTTATTAAATTTTCTGGATGACTAATAAACCTATCATGAAGTTAAAACGAAACTAAGTTTCACAAAATAATAGCAATAATTGTTACATAACACCCCTCATTGAGAGGATAATTTTGAAAAAATGGTGTAGAAAAGATAAGATGACTGGTCAATTGTACTTAGAAGGTTAAAGAAAATGCCATAATGTCATCAAAATTATATATTTTCTAGCATGCCTTTAGATAAATGTAACATTTTCCTCGAGATGATGCAAAAAGCCCATTTACATATGCCCCTCTCTGGAAGCCAAATGAAATTCACCAAGGCAATAAGGATGTCTTCTATGTCTCTAATGTGAAATGATTGTCTCAAAACAAATTTCTTGTTTACGTCTTATAAGAATTTATTCCCCTATGAGGGCATTCAAAGTATCTCCAAAGTCTGGAATCCCCACTGTTCTTCGTGCAATCAGCTTTAGTACAAAGCCAAACCATTTTGATTCGATCAGTTCCTGTAATCAGCTTCAGCTCCAAACAAATCAACCATAATCCTTATACTTCCTCTGCCAAGCTTATAATTTAATTAGCCATAAAATTTTCATCTTACAATTCAATGACCTGTAAAATATTTATCTTACATTTTGAAGAGCCCAAGATTTCCATCATACAGTTACAGAGTACAAATTTAAATAAACGTAAACGTAATAAATCAACAAAATTAAACTCAAGTATACAACATAATGAACATGAAAAATTGAATTTCCAAAAGCAAGTTGGCCATACCATCTGACGGCATTGATAAGTGCAGAGCATTTGGTCTGTTGAAATGGGGGTAGAATGGTCATGTGAAGATTCCACCACTGGATGGTCCTCGTAAATCACCAGCTGCTGCCTATTGGAGCTTGGGCTGTTGGTATTATCCCCTTCCGGCAGCCGTGATTCCGCCCTCCGCTTCCTCGCCGGTGGGGTTCTGAGAATCATTTTCTTTTTTTACCTAAGTTTCAATTTTTGGTAATATTACTTCTAGATTTGTCAAATCGTCCGAAAGACTAGGGTTTAATCACCGCGCTCGCGTGTGAATTTAGGCCCTTGTTTAATTCTTTCTTTTTTCAAAATTAATTTTTGTTCCTTGTTCAACCAAACATTTTTTAATAAAATAATATTACAGTTAAATTCAAAAAAAATCTTTATTTTTTGACCTCACATTCTTCGTCAATCTCCTAATTTTGAAATGTGTTAGGGTGCTACTAAGAATGTCCATATAAGTGTTAATGTTATCTATCAACGCCAGTTTAGGTGGCATCACATTATTACCACATCAATACCACCAAAATTGGTGTTTTAACATCGACGACACTAAGGGTGTGTTTGGGAGAGATTCTTCCATTCTACAGTAAATCAATTTTCATTTTCAACCCCACAATCTTCAATAAAATAATATTTTCCATCACATCAATAACTTTTTCTTCTTTTTCAACCACACATTCCTCATCATATCACTATTCAAAAATCAATTCTTCCCCCAAAAATCCCTCCCAAACACACCCTAAATAGCATTACTCGTCGAATAATGGTCATATAAACTCACGCTTTGCTTCCATTTTTCGAAATTCATTTTTAATCACACAATTCATGGGACTACACAACTTTTATTAACTTTCAACCATGCAGTTTATTGAATTTTATTAAAATTTATTTTTGACTTATTAAATTTTCACTTATGCTCCNATCCCTCCCAAACACACCCTAAATAGCATTACTCGTCGAATAATGGTCATATAAACTCACGCTTTGCTTCCATTTTTCGAAATTCATTTTTAATCACACAATTCATGGGACTACACAACTTTTATTAACTTTCAACCATGCAGTTTATTGAATTTTATTAAAATTTATTTTTGACTTATTAAATTTTCACTTATGCTCCGAGTACAGGA
>CAIGRS010300326.1:0-10272 GCA_903798395.1 Fraxinus floribunda
CATGTGACTCTTCTATCTCTCGATATTGTGCTTAAACCATATTTTCTCTCTCGATAATAATAAGATTCACTAACAATTCAATTGGTGATCAATCAATTGAAAAGAACGATAAAACGATAATAAACATCCATAAATCAAATCAAATTAAAGTCAAAATAATTAATTAAAAACTAAAAATATCATAACAATGGTTCATCTCATCCTATCAATGTATAAATTTAGCATAACATATTGAAATTACAAGAAATCACATTTAAGTGAAAAGATATAACTCGAATTTTTGATAAATTGAGAAGATGAAGATGAATCTTGAAATCTTGAATCTCTTCAATGGTTTCTTGATGAATCTCCACTTGCACCTTCCCTTCTTTGCCCAAAAATCAGGTTTGAATCTTCACTTGCTTGAATTCTTGCAAATTCCCTCAATTCTCTCATAAAAACTAGAAATTTTCCTCTTGAATGATAATAATTGATTAATATTGGAGTATAATAATTATATGNGATGAATCTCCACTTGCACCTTCCCTTCTTTGCCCAAAAATCAGGTTTGAATCTTCACTTGCTTGAATTCTTGCAAATTCCCTCAATTCTCTCATAAAAACTAGAAATTTTCCTCTTGAATGATAATAATTGATTAATATTGGAGTATAATAATTATATGATAGGTCTCCAATATGTATTTTTCTATTACTTATTTGAAGGAATTGAAAATTTGTTGCAAATCACATCCAAATTGTCTTCCAAAAGAGTTGCAATCAAATAAGTAAAGTTCCATTCGCTCACGGATTTTTTGTCTCAGCATAAAAGTCATTTTAGTTATAACTTTCTATCCCAATATCCAATTGATGCGATTCAATGTTCATTTCAAATCTTACTCAAATGGATACAATTATTCTAGAAATAGAATTTTTCCAATTTGAGATTTTACTGTGCCAAAGATCAGTTTAAATCTTCAACTGAAAATCTGGAATATAACTTGTGCGATTGGAAATTGATTTTGATCATATTACATTCCTTCTTGAGTTCTAATTCCATTCAATTGTCTCCTATAAATCTTTCAAGTATCATCTTTTGGTCCGAATCAACTATTGAATATTTTCAATTCGGTTCTCAAACTTTGGATTTTGCCATTTTCACTATTTTTTGCTTCTTTCTTTCGATTCATTGTTCAACCATTGAATTTTACCTATATAACATAAAATACAGCAATTTAAGAGATATTTTGTCAAAAGAACTATCAAATATCGATATTTTAGGACCCCGAAATACACTTATCACTATTCCCACCTATACTATGTGATAAAGCACTGGAGTGGTTGGATTCTAAACATATTGCTAGCATCAGCACATGGAATGACTTAGCTCAAAAATTCTGCACAAAGTTCTTTCGACCGGCCAAAATTGCAAAATTGAAGCATGACATCTCAATCTTCTGTCAAAGTGAATTAGAATCATTTGAGGAAGCTTGGAATCACTTCAAAAACATGTTAAGGAAGTGTCATCATCACGGTATTAGCAAAGGACTCCAGGTCCAATATTTTTATGCGGGATTGCATCCATCATTCAAAAGCATGGTGGATTCTTCGTCAAATGGTTCATTATCAACAAGAACCATTGATGACGCCTTAAAACTATTCGAGACAGTGGCAACTACTTTAGCAATGTGGGCTACTGAATGGGTGGTTCAAAGGAAGGTGTCAGGTGTTTACGAGGTAGATGCTTACTCAACCTTAACAACAAAAATAGACTTATTATTCCATAAGATGGAGAGCATATCACAGACAGCTAATATTACACAAACCAAAAAAGCCAAGCTGTGAGCAATGTGGAGCAAATCATAACACAACAAAGTGCCCAATTTTGGCTCAAGGTATGGAACAAGTGGACTTCTACAGTGGGGTCAACGTTAACAAATAAATCCACATTCAAAAACCTACAACCTAGGGTGGAGGAAGCATCCTAACTTTTCTTGGGGGTGGTCAAAACCAGAATAGGCTACAGGGTCAGTTTCAGCAGCCGGAAAAAAGTTGCAGTCGGCAGAGATGTTCGGTAAATTCATGGAAAAAAACAAATCAGTACATGGAAGCCAACAATCAGGTTAAGTGAAAAACTAAATCAACTATCCAAGATCAGAGTGCTGCCATTAAAAACTTGGAGACTCAGATGGGGCTAATGACACTATTTACGAATAGCAGAGTACCAGGTTCACTACCTAGTAATACAGAGATCAATCTAAAGGAACACACCAAAGCAATAACGACCAGAGTGGGGTGTAATTACTAGAAATTCATGGCAAAAGACCTGCTGCAAGTAAGGAGAAAATGCCTTCTTCGAGTGAGGAGCAAGTGAATCAGACTGAATAGACACCTAAAGCACCTGCAAAGGAAAATTCAAAAACACCAAGGGTTCAGGAGAAAGATCCTATCAATCTTTATGAGCCTCTATTCTATTTCCCCAGAGATTAAAAAACACAAGATGGATCAACAATACAGGAAATCCCTAGAGGTCTTCAAGAAACTACATATTAACATTCCGTTTACCGATGCCCTTACTCAAATGCCTAGCTAAACCAAATTCTTGAAAGACATTCTATCGAACAAACAAAGCTAGAGGAGTATTAGATGGTAATGTTAACTAAGGAATGCAACGCTAGAATCTAAAAAAAGCTACCTCCAAAACTTAAAGACCAAGGGAGTTTTACTGTACCTTGCACTATTGGAAATTGTCATTTCGATAAAGCTTTGTGTGATTTATTTTCAAGTGTGAATTTGATGCCACTTTTTATTTTCAAAAAACTTAGTTTGGGAAAAGCCAAAGCAATAATAGTGACTCCGCTACTGGCAAATCGATCCCTTACCCACCCAAAGGAGATTACAGAAGATGTGCTGATTAAAGTGGAGAAATTCATCTTCTCAGCAGATTTCCTTATACTAGACATGGAGAAAGATAATGATGTACCACTTTTACTGGACAGATCATTCTAAGCTACCAGGAGAGCACTCATCGACGTATAGAAAGGTTAGTTGATTTTGAGGATCTGCGAGGAACAAGTTGCCTTTAATTTCTTCGAGGCTATGAAATTTCCCACTGATTCGGATAGCTATTTCTAGATTGATGTAATTGAAAAAGTGGTTAAGACACATTTCTACTTCACAACTCGTCCGACACTTATGAAGCATGCATCGTACATTCCCAATAAACTCATTCTGATTCTCTTGAGATTGAAACATGTGCGAGATTTTTGGAAACTAACCCAACCATACACACGAAAAAGACAATTTGAGGAATAAGGAACTGGCCCTACAAGGCCACTAACATATGTTCAACAGCCTCCAAAGTTGGAGCTTAAATAACTATCATCTTATCTTTGTTATGCTTACTTAAGGTAGTCTTCTACACTTTCAGTGTTTATATCGAGCTCAGTTAGTGAGTAGTGAGAGACTGCTACAGGCACTCTGAGATTAGGGCATAAGTATTGAAACTCCTAGACGTTGGAATCATTTACCCAATATTAGACGATACTTAGATCAGTGTAGTCCAGGTGGTGCCTAAAAAAGTGGTATTACTGTGGTGCAGAACGAGAAGAATGGATTAATTCCCACGTAAACTGTTATAGGCTGGCGAGTGTGCATTGATTACCAAAAACTCAATGATGCTACTAGAAATGATCACTTTTCCCTTCCATCCATTGATCAGATGCTAGAACGACTAGTCGATCATTCATATTATTGTCTCCTTGATGAACACTTTGGATACAATCAGATCCCAGTAGCACCCAATCATTAGGAAAAGACCACCTTTACTTGCCCATATGGTATATTCGCTTACCGGAGAATACCATTCGGTTTGTGTAATGTTCCTGTTTCTTTTCAACGTTACATGATAGCGATTTTCTCTGACATGGTGGACAAATTCATAGAAATTTTCATGGATGACTTATCAATGTTTGGATCATCGTTTGATGAATGTTTAGAGCATCTGAGTTTGGTATTACACGGTGCAGGGAGACCAACTTGGTATTGAATTGGGAAAAATGTCACTTCATGGTTTATGAGGGTATTGTATTGCGACATCGCATTTCATTTAACGAGATAGAGATGGACAAAGCGAAAATCCAGGTTATTGAGAAATTACTACCACCTACATCAGTAAAGGGTGTTCGTAGTTTTTTTGAGCATGCTAGGTTTTATAGACGTTTCATTAACGATTTTTCAAAGATCATAAAGCCTCTATGTAACCTACTAGTTAAGTATGTCTCGTTTAACTTCTCTGAAGAGTGTCTTGTGGCTTTCAATATGTTAAAAAAGAAGGTGACTTCAGCACCAGTCATTATCATACCAAATTGGAGTTTGTCATTTGAATTAATATGTGATGCTAGTGATTATGTGGTAGGGGCAGTATTAGGACAGTGGAAGAATAAGATTTTTCACGTGATCTACTATGTAAGCAAAAGATTGACTGATGCCTAGTTAAATTATGTCACTACGGAAAAGGAACTGTTAGCGGTGATCTATGCCTTTGACAAATTTCAGTCATATCTGGTGGGATCAAAGGTCAACGTTTACGCTGATCATGCTGCTTTAAAGTACTTGTTGACAAAGAAGGATACCAAACTAAGACTTATCTGTTGGGTATTATTTCTACAAGAATATTATTCGGAGATAAAGGACACAAAGGGCAGCAAAAATGTGGTAGCAGACCATTTGTCTCGACCAGAGGCAGGGGAGTAGAATGATTCCATTGACATTAATGAAATTTTTCTATATAAGCAGATTTTCAACATGGATAGAGTACCTTAGTATACGGACATCGTAAATTACTAGGCTAGGTCTATCACATCACTGGATTATTCGAGTAATCAAAGGAAGAAGTTCTTTGCTGACTTGAAGTATTATTTTTTGGAGGATCCTATTTTGTATAGGCGAAGAGCAGATCATATTATCCGAAGATGTGTGCCAGAGGAAGAAGTCCCTAAAATATTGGAGCAATGTCACTTATCTGCATATGTAGGTCATTTTAGGGCATGCAAAACAGCAGCAAAAATTCTACAATTTGGGTTTTATTGGCCTTCTATGTTCCAGGATGCTATTGAATTTGTGAAATGGTGTGATAGGTGTCAACGCACTGGTAATATCTCGATAAGGAATGAAATACCACTGAATAGCATCCTTGAGGTGGAACTTTTTGATGTATGGAAAATTGACTTCATGGGACCGTTCCCACCATCATTCTCAAATTAATACATACTGGTTGCTGTTGACTATGTCTACAAATGGGTGAAAGCTAGCATTGCCAACCAATGATTCTAAGGTGGTGATTGAGTTTTTAAAGAAATATATTTTCATCGTTATGGCACTCCTGGGTTATAATCAGTGATGGGAGCAAGCACTTTTGCAATCGTCATTTTGAGTCATTGTTAGCTAAATATGGCATGTGACATCGTGTATCAATTTCATATTATCTTCAAACCAGTGGCCAAGTTGAAATCTCTAATAGGTATTTGAAAAGAATACTAGAGGTAATTGTGAACTCTTCTAGGAAAGATTGGTCTAAGAAGCTTGACGACGCACTCTGGGCTTACATGACAACATTCAAAACACCTATAGGTATGTTTCCATACCGTTGGTTTTTGGGAAAGCATGTCATTTTCCAGTTGAGTTGGAGCACCGAGAATACTAGGGAGTCAAGAATTTGAACTTTGATTTGAAGGCAGCTGGTGAGATAGGTTGTTGCAATTGAATGAGATAGATGAATTCCGACTGGAAGCACATGCAAACTCTATAAGGAGTGCACCAAAGAATGGCATGACATGAATATTTAGAGACAGAAGTTTGTGATAGGGCAACAAGTCCTGTTATATAATTCGAGACTCAAGCTCTTCCCTGGGAAGTTGAGATCAAGATGGTATGGGCTATATACAGTCAATAAGGTCTTTCTATATGGAGCAGTTGAAATCACTCATGATAGAAATGGGACATTTAAGGTGAATTGACAACGGTTGAAAATTTATTGGAACGGTGATTTTACAAAGGAAAAGTCCACATCTATCTCAACACACCAGGGTGAATCAACTGTAGCACAGTTGAGCTATAAACTATAAACTAGCGCTGGTTGGGAACCTAACATATTTTTCCCTTTTATTTATTCCTCTTTATGCATTTAGATTATAAATTTTTCATGTTTTAAATTTTTTTAGGTATATTGGGTAATTCATCGTCCCTAGGGATTATTAAGAGTCTATGCAGGGTCCAAATTGGTTTTAAATGTGTTGTTCATGAGTTTGGAGGTGTTGCAATGATATTTCATTGATTCGGTGCAAAAGTCACACATTTCAAGGCAAAATGATTAAAATTGTGATTTTCAAAATCAACAGGTGTTTTCAAGTTTAAAAATATTTTTGGAACCAAGTTCTTGGCATCCACGCACACCTAATGGTTTAAAATGTGTTTTGACAAGTTGTAACATTGCATATATTCATTACATGTATTTGAGCTTGTTAGCATGAAACTCGAGATCTCGAGGGTCTTGAATGCTCCAACGAGAACAATTTTTGAAATCAGCCAAAAAAATGCATCCCTAGTAGTCACCCGGGCATACGGTCGCATTCTATGGTTCAGGGCCAGTTTTGGCCCTGACCATTTGTTATATGCGATAGTAAGCCAGTGTACTATGCGGTCGCATATAAAAGACGCACAGCCCACAACCTATTTTAAAAAATAAAACAAGTCCACCACTTCACACCTACACGCACTTTTTTCCTCTCAATCACGGCATTTCTCACGCACACAAACACTACCATCACCACTACATTCACGGTGTTTAGCCTTCATCATCCTCTCTTCATCCCTCTCTCTCAATTAAGGAAAACCTAGAGGTATGTCATCAATTCTTTTACCTAGGTGAGTTTTTAATGGTTGTTTTGGTACAAACTTGGATGATTGAGAAGGAGTACAGGATTTAGGTAGGGATGGACTTCTAATTGTTGAGTTGAATTGAAGTAAAAGCTGGGATTTGATTATTGCCATTGACTTGAACATTTTATGGATACGTTTTTGCTTGCAAAGTGTTTGTCAAATTTCTAATATGAATGATTATGCTATATTAGCACTATTTCCAAACTGGCACACTTCCTATACGTTTTAAAATATTGTTGTATTAAAGTTCATTGCCAAATGTAGTTTGAAAACACCAAACCCAAATTGACCATGCATAGGTATAACATGCTAGGCCCACGACACTTCACGTCCCTCACTTCGTCCCTCGATTTCCTCACCCAAATGAAGTCTGTTCGACTTCAATTTTTAGTAAGACTAGTATACCCTCTTTCATATGCCTGGAGGTTGCTCGGGAGAATTTCGATTTTCCTTGTCGGTTTCCGGAGGCGAAACTGCTTGGTCAAGAACACGGTCTTACTTGCACAACTTTCATGGTTTGACTTGATTTTAGATTTGTTCACTAAATGTTGCATTTGTGTCTCATAATACCCATATTTACCTATATATTTTGTCGAGCATGTCCTTGCTACATCGTTTTATATTTTGTTTTGGTTGGTTCCATGACACCTTTATTTACACACGTTGCTTGCATGCTTTAACATACGTTTAAACATTGATGCTCATTTTTCTATACTATTTCCCTGTACTATAGAATCTATTTTTGCATCGCATATTACTTACACGTTTCAATTTTCTTTTGTGATGTAGAATGCCTCCTAAACGCGCTTCTAAAGGAAAGGAGAAAGTAGCAAGTACCTCGGGCACTGTATGCACTTAAGGACTTGAAGGAGGCATACGACGATTTATAAATCTAGAGGCCATCACTCATTACTATGATATAATTGGCAATTGGGCCATGCTTCTTGAGAGATAGATCCGACTGAAAGATTTTCACAATTTTGAAATGGCCACCTTGGTCCATAACTATGATTGGGAAAAGGTCATAGAACGACCTCATCCTGTATATGGGACTAGTTCGCGAGTTCTATGCAAACTTCAACATGGAATTGATACCCTCAGTTCCGAACATCAACATTAGACTTGGGCATAGGATAAGTGGGTATGTTTACACGTGAGGTCATTCATGATTACTATCAGTTGACGTGGGATAACATTACTCCTATTCTCGATGATTTCCATTAGAGCACGGTAGGGGAAGTTCTACTTGGGTATGAGGATGCTTGCCTATTACAGACTTCTGTATGGCATCAAATTGAGCTTACACCGTCGATAGCCATTCTTTGGTTGTTCATTTGCCACAACGTCGAGCCCACCTCATAAAGGACTATATTTATTGATCCAATGGCCGGTCTACTATATCACTTGGTATGAGGAAGGAAGATTTATTTAGCAACATTTATTTATGATCATATTTACTCGCAAAGTGTTTGGGAAGATTGACATCGATCTCTGATTTTTTTGAGTCTCGTCAGTGGCATATGCAAGGGGCCAGTGTTACTATCCCATCTGAGGAGCATCTCAAGAAACCTAGTCATTTCATTAAGCAGACTACCTTGGAGGCTCAGGATCGAGCTAGGATAAAGAAAAGTAAGAAAGAGCGTGGTTGAGGCAGTAGCAAGCTGTACATGATCAGGGGACGGAGGAGAATAAGATGCCTGAGATACCACCATAACCGACACCACTGAAGGTCGACACACAGTTATTACGGCAGATGTTCGCTACTATGACTGGTTCTAGCCGAGATAGAGAGAGTCTTGGGTAGACTGTGGGTGCAATGGGTATGACTATCGAGACGTTTAGGGATGACATGCTTAGCATCAGAAACTTTACTTCAAATGCCATTAAGGAGTCTTTGGTCATGAGACGCGAGGTTGAGATCATGAATGGGAGGCTGAATAACTACATGGGCAGAATTGATGGGATTCAGCTGCGAGCTAACGAGTCTTGGGACCATTTGGGTAACACCGAGGCTAAAGTTTGGGATCAGTCCCTTCACATTTAGGGCATGCGAACCGAGCTTGTACAACAATCCGAGTTAATGAGACAGATCCTTGTCCATCTCTCACCACCATCTGCAGATGACGTATCCGGCTCCAATTTCCATCAACCACCTCTGTATTGATCAGGAGAGTATTCAAGCCCCATTTTTCTTTGAGTTCTTATGCATTTGTTCTTATTGTTACGTACTTTTTACTTCTGTTTATCATTCATCAAACATTGAGGACAATATTTTATATAAGTTTGGAAGTGGCATTCATCATATTTTACTGCAGATTTGTGTGTTTGTGTGAAAAAAAATAATTTGAATTTCAGCCTCTTTGCAGTTTTTGTTAAGTTACCTTCAGTTTTTATTCATTTTCTAGCATTAGATTTGAATTGTGTGATTGTGTGGGTTCGATAACTTTGCCGGCCATGATGTTTAATATTGGATTTGGTATAAATTATGAATGATGAAAATAGTACACTTAGATTAATAAAAGCTTGTGAATTCTAAACTTGACATTTTTCTCAAAGTACTCATGTTGACATATTGAGTTTGTAATTTGGTTCATTATTTAGGAAATAGTTGAACATAGAATATAACCCGAATAACCTACATCGTATGAATCCATAATCCAACTGTAGGATGGTTTGGAGACAGTTGAGCTGTTATAAGAGAACATTAAGATGAGTAGAGATTTCGTGCATAATACCAACTTATGTAGATTGTCTAAAACCAAGAGATGAGGATGAGGTGAAAGTTTTAAGTTAAACATTAGTTTTAGAAACTGAATGTCTAAAAGAAAAGAGGCATTGCACTAATTATTGAATAATTAAAAGCATTTTCTTGAGCTTATATAACCCGGGTGATTAAGCCTGTAAGGGTGGTTGAAAACCTGGTGCCCTATGATTATCTAAGTTGGGAGTCATTGGCCTAAAATTCGTTACATAAGTTATATAGAAAGCAAATGAGAATATGTTGTATAAATCCATAAAAAAAAATCTACATTTGTATATAAATGTCATTGATTAAGCTCAGGACATTCAGTCGATAGAACTATACCTTTAATAGGAGGCAAGTAACTTAGTTTAGTCTCAAAGGTAAAGCAATAAAAAAATATGGGAGAATCTCGACTTGTTGAGATGAGAGCTTGTAATAGTAAAACTAATCCAACCTAAAAGAGGGTAAGGAGTAAATGTAAATGAGTTCAACTTTAGAACACATCTCGAGAAAATTGAGTGAAAAGAGTAAGTTTGGAGGGTGTGTATCTCTCGAGCGAAGAAAAGAAATACATGACAACTACGGGTTATGAGTGAACTAATCATGAGTTCAATA
>CAIGRS010300354.1:0-18268 GCA_903798395.1 Fraxinus floribunda
ATCTAACAGTTTTACTCCAATCTAAATAATTAGATCTATTAATTTTATGTTCCGTAATTTCTGATATCATAGGAATCATATCAGACACAACAACAGAAATCTTATCCTCCATTTATCAAATATCAAGCAAATAATAAAGCACAAATCACAGCAAAGTCGAAATACTTGAAGAACCTGAGTAATTAGAAACATGAAGCTGAAAATGAGCAGAGACCAGAAGCTTCAAATAATGGGGTTGAATCATACACCTTCAACCAAAGAATCCAGAAATCGTCAATTCCCAGTACCCAAAATTCTCAAACAACTCACTACCCAGAGGAAAATGTCAAACCCGTTGCCTTTAATATCTAACTCACGCTGTCAGACCATTACCCAGTGTTACTGGCCGAAAAGGAAAGACCCAACCTCACTGAAAATCTGTGCTGACAGGCAACGATGACTGAACGGCGCCGGTAGTAGGTTGAGCGGCGACAGGCGACGACCCCGATGTAGGCGGCGTTGATTGGGCTCGACGGAAAAGAAAACAGAGAGTTAACCGCACGGTAAAAACTGGACTAGAATGCCCTCGAACACCGGACGGCGATGGGCGAGTGTTGAACTGCGACGGCCGACTTCTCTGGCGTAGTCGGCGTTGACTGCCGTCGCCGGAAAGGGGGTGAAACCCTAGCACGAACAGAAACCCTAGCGCGAATAGCTAGGGCGGCCCGAGTAGAAGGACAAACGGCGTTCACCGTTCAGCTCGCCGGAGAAGGTACTGATGAAGAAGAGAAGACCTAACCCTAACCTTGATGTTGCTCTAATACCATGTGAGACTTCAAGGTAATTTCTCTTATCATTTAAAGAAAATATGTGAGTATATATACAAGTAGCTTATACTATAATAGGATAGAGATTAGGGTTAGAAGCTAAAACTATTTACTTGACTATTTTAGGAAATAATCTCTAACAGTTATATTTGTCTTCAGAGCATTCCCTGCCACATGTATAAGTGTTCTTGATAGTGAAACTTCTATGCGCCCAAATTCATTGTTTTCCTGGAAAACTGACTGGTAAGATTAATCATCTGATCCAATGCGTGTTCTTAACAGATATTGAAGGTTGTACTTTGCTCTCCTTTT
Source organism: Fraxinus floribunda (assembly GCA_903798395.1). Classification (NCBI taxonomy): domain Eukaryota; kingdom Viridiplantae; phylum Streptophyta; class Magnoliopsida; order Lamiales; family Oleaceae; genus Fraxinus; species Fraxinus floribunda. The sequence continues at coordinate 1,119 of CAIGRS010300354.1, forward strand.
GTCGCATTTCTTATTGGACAACAAGATAGTGACTCCTCCCTTCAGAATAGCGCGTTAGCTAGAAGCGTGGACGTCATTTTACCATCATAACCATTTGGAGTCGCAGCTTCCATGTTAAGAACCAAAGCCAATGAGTTCCTGTGGACTTTAAGTTCTTTTCAACGTTACTTCTAAATTCAAATTTGTTTATGATCCTGGCTGTAATGGATGGTGTAGGGCAGAAGATACTACAATTGGATAAAGGTATGTCAATGTTTTTGGTATTTATGTTGTGTTTTGCTGAGGAGATCCTTCACCACTGTTAAAAGGACGGTTTCAGTTTCTTATCGACTCGGGTCAAGAGATTTATCTGGTGGACTTTGATACAGAGGAAGCGGAAATCCGTCCTCACAACCGATGCCCCATTCTTTCAGCCACCTTTTTCTTGAAATCTATCGCATCTCTCGTGAATGCCACAGATTTCGAAATGTTCGATAATTGGAAGTCGAGACTCGCAAGTCATCTGTGGTCGACAACAAGAGAAATCGACTAGATAAATGCAAGTGGATCTTCAAGAAAAGAAGTATACAATCAAGAGCAAAGCAGTTGCTGACAATAGATGAAAATGAAAACAAGCAAAAAAGAATGAATAGTAGTAGTCTTGTAATGGGATCTCCATTTCTGAACTCAAGAAGCTTTGATTCAGGTTGATTTTACATTACATTCTGTTATTTGGTAGATGCTCCAATTTGACAAGAAACTGAAACCTCAGTGTTTGCTCACAAAGATTGCCCGTTCCAACCTCATTTGCATGCTGCTCAAGTTTATAATGTTTGCTTTTGCGTTCAGTACACACATGCTTCTTGTTGGTAGGCTTATATAGCCATCTAGAGATTTCAGTTTCACAGCAGTAAGTGCTTAAATGAGAAATTTGGACAGTTAAAAGACATTTGAACAGTAAAAATTCGGTAATTAACACTCTTCATAGTTGCTTTAGATGTTTCTATAAATTATCAGCTGATGAAATACTTGGAAAGTGAGAAAAATGATTAGTACCTTAAATAAATGATTTTGATGTGTCCTAAATAACTTGGTAGTGGTTTCAGAAGGATTGTGCAAAATGAAATTAATTTCGTCAAGAAAAAAAAGTAGAATCTCCAGAGGGGTCAACTTAATCAGGAAAAAAAAGATTTATATGCACCGAAATACAGTTTATTTTTTGTTTTAATATTTTTAGAGCCATTTTGTTGGGAGGAAAAATTTTATGGGGTGAGAGAGGCTCGAACTCTCGACCTCAGGATTACTCAGCAAGCTATGAGACCTACGCGCTAGCCAACTGCGCCACCACCCCTTCGTGATTAATCATCGAATTTATATATAAATAAATTATGCTAAGAATTAAGTGACTACTGTGTCTTACTGCATTTTACGAGTAAAAACTTATGCCGTGTTCGGTACGGCTTAAAATTCAATTAAAATTGAAAATATAGCCATTATTAGATCTCACTCGTTTAATAAAAATCAACAATAACGATTAGTTTTTCGATTTTAATCTCTACCAAACACACTCTTAATACCTTAACACAAACATCCACATTTATCTATGACAATTTCACCTTTTTTGGACAATCTTAGCTCTTGAAATGGAAAAGTTATACTAAACAGCGTACTCATTGTCAGGCTACACTAAATTTTATGAGAAAAATACTTGCATGAATTTATCTTTGTTTATGTTGTTCATCGGTTTGTTTCTTGTGCTTCTTGTTAAAACAAAACTCTTAACAATGAAACCCTAGTTAAACAATAGTTTAAGAAAATAAAATATTCATCTTCACCTAATGAAATCTTCATAACAAGTGGGAAAGTGAAATCTTTACCTCACATTGAACGTATACAACTTGTGTTTCCTAACAACACTTCATTGAATAATACTATTTAGCATCAATCTAGGTGTCATTTAAATCATTAATTGATTCAATCATCTTAAGATTAGCATACAAGTGTCGTTAAGACAATCTATAATTTAAAAACACGTAGACTGGTGCTACATTGCATTATTCATCTTTGTTGCACCATGGTCGAACCCATCTCCCTAAAATAAAGATCTGGTTTTAAAAAATAAAGATCCATAACATGGGCTGGCCAATTGTTGCAAGTCAAACCTGAAACCCTGTGAAAATGAAAGCTATATATGATATGTCCATGCAAGTGGAAAAAAACTCTTGCAGACGTGTACATGTTTTCTAATCTTTATTCTCAAGCAAAGTACATGGGGCCTGGGGTGAAAATTTTAAGTCCCAATAAGTTAAAACTTAGATTGAATCTATACAGAGGTAAAGAGTGTCTGTATCAGAAGAAATTGCCATGAACATAATTCATCGAGAAGATTCCCATTCCATATTTACAGGAACTGACATGAAACCTGTGCTTTATATACACTAATCAAGGACGAGTTAGATACTTCGGATTAAACAAAGGATATTGAAGTATTTATTGTTCCTCGAAAAGGAAATCTGGAACTTCGTGTTAATGTGATGATTCCTCAACAACTGGAACAACAGAATAGGTGCACGAGAGATTCTCCACGTCGTTACCATTTTTCTTAACCTTCTTCAATGATATTCTCCAAATCTGCAGTAAACTGAGCCTGAAGTGGAGCAGTAGAAAGAACGTGTATCAATGTACGAAAAACAAAAAAAGGTATAGAGATATAGAAAGTGGATACTCCACAATAGACTTCAATGGCATATCAGTTAGTTTTTCTAGAAATTAAATAAATAGATACTCATAGAATAGGGCTAACATAAACTCTGGGTTAACAACAGCAGTGTTACAAGTCAGGTGAGAGCGCGATTCAATTCAGTTAATTTCTCCCACAAAGGCAGTGGAGGTAGCAACTGCAGCCCCTTTAACAAAGCTGTCATGTGGAGTGAAGATGAAAAGTGGTACGATTGTAATTTATTGTCTTTCTTTTTTGAAAAACAAAACTGTGAGAACCGTGAAGGCCGTGGCTGGTTAGCCAGTTCATCTTCGTGCCTTTCTTCTCTACACAGTTATTACCACATAACCAGACTGGTTTCCCATCCGTTTCCGTCAAACCGGCAGACCAGTCTGGTTTTTACAACATTGGTTATATTTGGACACAATAACAATGTCACTAAAATGAAATGATACCTTTCTTCTGCAATATCCCTCTTTGCAAGCATAAGAGTCAAGAAGACAGGGACCATTGCTGCACATAGATGTTTTAGAGTGTGCCCACTCACAATATGATGAGTCAAATTGTAAATGGGTTTGTCAGCTGCTTCTTCAATCTTAGCTAGGAGATAAAACCCTGCAAATTGTACAATGAAATCTTACTTGGAAACTCACAGAACATACAGCAGGAACCTTTGCAACAGAAAAAGCAACAAACCTGCAGCCCAAAGCCAATATGTGGAATGTGTGTACATAGGAGGCAGTAATATAGCCATTATTGGTATTGCTATACAAGGTACAAATTGTACAACAGCATAAGGGCGCAGGTCATCAAAAAACCTACAAAGAAATTAAATAGAAATATACAGGGGTACAAGCAAAAATCCCTTAGAAAGCTCCCAGTTCCAAAATATTGATCTTGAAAAATTACTTCATCATAGAGTGCAGATTCAAGTGACAAAAACTCCATAAAATAAACATAGAAGAAATGAGAATGATACGGTTGATGTACACCATATAAGAGTTGATAAAAAAAAAGAAAGAAAGAATGGAGATGAAGATAACATCAATTAAAAGGAGTAATGGGTGAACAACTTCGATGATGGGATTGTCTTGTGTAGTTCACAAGAACAATGTGATTTCAATAGAGTTTATTACAATGTGGTCCCATTTGAACATGATAGAAGAGGAAAAAGTTATACCAAAATTAAAATGACATTATACTGTTACAAAAGATTTGAATTCATATGAACTTCAAGTAGAGCTAGTACTAGATTTAAAAAAGGGTGAACAAGCACTCTGCAGCAGACCCCAAGTTTACTGGTAATGGACTTAAATTGTTACCATGTATTTCCAAAACCCAACTCTGCTTGACTAGCAATTTCTTTCTTGAAAATTTACGCTGTTGCACAGTCGATGTCTAAAATATAATAAGAGTTAGTGACAAGCACATCTTGTCACCAGACCATTGTAAGACAAAAAATTGCATCACCACAGCCTGAATGAAAAGAATGCTTACCTCCAATACAATATGCTGACTACACCAGCCAAAAGGAGGGGGATAATGGACACAGTTCCCTTGCGTGCATCTACTCTCTCAATTATAAATATCGCAATGATAGATGTGAATGCAATAGTCATCTACAAATATCATAAGTTAAGCGCCAACTGCTTCTTACAAGAGGTAGAGACAATAAATTGAAAATGAAACAACAAAAATAACAAATGAAGTGATCCAGCAGTTTGCAACACCGAAAAAGCTCACCGGCAAGCGATCCCATACGAGGCGCTCATCATTAGGCTTGAGATGATAGTAAGAGGAGCCAATACCAACAGCTGCCACACCAATGTAAAAACATGTCCAACCCCAGAGTTCACCCTGCAAGCTTTTGAAGTACATGTATACAGGTGAAAATGAATTTCTTATGAGCACTTGACCACTGTAAGAAAATAATGATTATCTTACCTCAGCTTAAAATAGTTTCTGTAATAGCAAAGAATTAGACCTATTAGACCAATGATCAGAAATGGGAAATTCGAGATCACGTTCAATGTATTTGGTATCCCTGAAAAATCAAAATCCCGAGCAAAAATCAATGCAATGTGACTACGATTCTAAAATAGTTATTACTGCGCCTTTGTACATAATTTTTATTTTCTTAGAAAAAAAGTTGGAACAAAGACAGACAATAATTTGACCATATTCTAAGCAGCATCAGCAATCCACAACCTTTTCTCAGGAATGTATTCATATCTCCTACTTCAGATGTCATTATTTAGATATATTCCTAGTGGTTTGTGTAACAATTATTTAAAAATAGAAAAAGAATAAATTTTGCCATAATAAATGATCATGATGATTTCACTGTGATCAATGTTTATGAAGATTGCAACAAAAAAATAACAGTTCCAAAACTGTGCAATACCTATCTTTTTCCGCAGTAATACAGTGAATTATGAGTCCAGAGAGTAAGAGAATGGAATGGGAAAAAATTGAAACAAACGAGAGACGTAGAACCAAAACAAAGCATACAATTGTTAAAGGAATTTCTAATTTCAGATAAACTAACCTTAAAAAAGGTCCAATAAATCAGCATATGTAATTAATAAACTACGACAGATCAACAATAAAAAATAAAGAATCGATCCAATAGTTCCTGTAAACTGAACAGAAGAAGTGAAATTTACCGAAAACTTCACGTTGATCGGCGAAGTCGTGATATTCTTGAGACTGGGGGATTTTGGGAGTGACCAACATTAGTACCACGAAACACACAATTGCCACTCCCCATGCCGCCGTCGCACGTTTCCTCATCTCCTCCGTATGCGGTGTGCGTAAAATTTGAACAGAAAATGGCTGAGAAATTGAGATTGAAGACTGGAAAGACCAATGATCGATTACTGTACGTTGAACGAGAATCGAAGTCGCTATTTTAATTTATTGCGATTCTATTGTGGATATTACACGTAATCTAATTTATTATAATTTGTATTGGGTCCCTGAACTTTTATATTGTGGTTTTCAACCCCTTCCAACTTTAGAAGTCCGCTAAACATTTTCCTGTTCCATCCTACGAGGAGGGGATTATTGACTTGAAGACTTATATTTCTTACTTGCGAAGTCTCTTTCTACGTGAACTAAATCGTAAATTTTTTGCTATCACTTGTTAATTGTTTCTACCATTCATTGTCCTAACCAAACATAAAACTAATTATTTGTACAAATCAACACAATATAACATTGAATTAACCTCTTTGAAATAATTAAATAAAGTCAATTTACACAACACATATATTTTAATGATATCCACTCGTGTTAGCAAATCAATAAAAGTTCACAATTCTAAAATTTTGAAACTTTCAGTATTCAAAGCATGTCGTCTTCTTGCTTCCCTATCACTCATGCATTCAAAAAAGAAAGTGGCTGAAGATTCAATTGTGTACATCATACGATGATAAAAAAATCGATTGGCACATTTCTCTAACATAAAAAATTATCAATCTCAATTAAATTGTCTTATGACCCTCGTATGGTCAATTACACATTTTATTTTTAAATTTGAATTGGTGTTTAGGAATTTCAACGAGGCATGTCTCCACAAGAAAGTCCATGACAATTATGTGAAAATTTGGACAATTTCAAATCGGATGGTGCAACTGTTATGATAAAACTCTGATGGTCAATTACTTGCTAGCATCTAAAGAATATAAAATTCGAAATGCCATCAGCATAACAATAATATTGTCAACTAAGAAAATGGCACAACCGAGCATCTAAAAAATCGATAAGGGAATAATCAGGCTTCCATATTTTATTACTTTACCCCGAGTGGCAAAGTTTGCCAATTAGCAAGATCAATTATGCCATAAGTAAAAAGACTGTCATGCAACTTCGAAAGATTGAGCATCCGTTTGAGCTCCATTTTTTTGCCAAAAATGTATGTTGGAATAGTAATTTGTTAGAGAATGCATAATTAAAAATAAGGAAAAGAAAAATATATTTTGAAAATAATGAATACCTAACAAGGGTTAAGGCACGATTCTTAATTCATTAATTCTCACATCGGTTAGTCGATTGAGAACACCTAATAAACACTTGCATCATTGGGCAACCTAATTACGGGAAGTATTAATTTGCTGTTCACATAATATATCGAGAACCAACAGTGCAATATTTCATTATTTTTGTTTGTGCATACATTTTATTCCAAAATAAATATTTTTAAAAAAAATTATAATTTCAAGAGCAATAATCGCAAATTATTCACACAGTGAAAGCGCGTGTCGACAAATTTCCCGGCACCGTTAAACCCTTTCCCTAAAGAAATACCCGTCCCCACTACACTCAGAAAAACACCCGCCGTCTCTTCCTTCCTCTGTATATAAAGCAAAACCCTCATTCTCTCCCATATAGGGATTCGCTTTTTCGCCGTAGCCTCCATACACTACCCTCCTCTCTCTCACACACTAGCAAGAGTGCGATGGCGCAGTCTCTAGAGTTGCTGCTGATTCAATTCTTGATGCCCGACAATGACGCGCGGCGGCAGGCGGAGGACCAGATAAAGCGGCTGGCCAAGGATCCGCAGGTGGTACCGGCGCTAATACACCACCTCCGCACTGCCAAGACCCCCAATGTGCGGCAACTCGCCGCCGTGCTCCTCCGCAAGAAGATCACAGGACACTGGGGTAAACTCTCTCCCCAACTTCGACAGCTCGTTAAGCAGTCCCTCATCGAAAGCATTACCATGGAACACAGGTTCGGATAATATTTATTGTTGATTTTTTTGTGAATAACTATTGAGCAATGAGTTACATGGGAAATTACTTTACATTTGTTTAGTTTTTGGTTGAGTTTATGCACGCTTCTGAACAATTATAAGTTATAGTTGAATCCCACATTCTGGATTGATATTCTTTTTAATGAAATTGAATTCCAAGGCCCCAAATATATGCCTCTAGACATAGCTTGCGTGTTTTATTTATTGAATTTCTTAGTGTTTCTCCAAATTCATCAGCATTCAATTCATTATAAATCAATTCATTGTCTCCGCGATTTTTTTTCCTCATTAGTAAATACAAATTCCTGCTGAATCATGCCGTATATATTGATGTCATACTTATCTTTGTAAAAACTTTGAAAGAGGTAATTGTTTTTGGGCACCAAATCATGCAGAAGTTAGGATTTATGTTCATTATTGTTGTTAGACATTGTTTTTCTTCAACTTGTGGATTTTTTTGGTCAAAATGATTCACATGATGGCTTTTCTTTTTCCAGTCCACCGGTGAGACGAGCTAGTGCAAATGTGGTGAGTATCATTGCAAAGTATGCTGTTCCGGCTGGAGAATGGTCTGATTTATTGCCATTTCTATTTCAATGTAGTCAAAGTCCTCAAGAAGACCACAGAGAAGTATGTTTTTTTACCTGCCGGTGCTTTTGCAGAATCCCTTTTTAACTTATCTTAATAGTTGATATCTTGCTTTTGCTGTTTCTGTTGCTCTTTCAAATCAAAAGGGTTTTACAATTTACCAAATAAGTAACTCAGTCTAGTTCTAATGTCACCTTTCCTAACAAACACACAAGTTTTGGAAATACTTGCAAAACGTGCGAGCTTCCCTACTCATCAGGCAATATCTAGCTGTACAAACCAAGATTTGAAAACAAGCAACAACACCCTTAGCTGTATGTACATACTAGTGTAACTATATCACCTTCTAGACTTCCAGCATGAACTTGTACTCTCAATTTCATGCTGCAAATTTCCATCTTTCTTCTCTTACTGTCACAGTTAGCAAAAATTCAAATCTCCTCGATACTCTTAACTAGTGTCAGTTGAATCTCTTTGTTTATCTTTCCTGGAAACTTCCTCAACTCTTCAAATCTTTCGCAGTTTCTCCCCAGTACCAGGTATTGACCATCACTTACCCATCTTTATTTTCCCAGCACTGTGGATGATCAATTTGCAAAAAACTTGCATCCAATGTACTGGAAATATCTGAATACATCTTTGTTATTTCCCCATTTCGATCACTTTTTGGAGGATTTAGTTGAACTCATAAATTTTGCAGTTCGGACTAATTGAAATGAAGGGTACATCGTGCTACTAAATTTATGCACATTGTGTGAGAAGCGTGCCATAAAAGTTACCGGTAAGAGATAAGGGGCTACATTTTTTATGATCAACTGTCAGTTAAAGGGGAAGTGAATTTTGATTCTAAAGCCCTTTTGATGACTGAGGATCATTCGTGAACTCTGGCAAATCATAACATGGCTAATGCTAATTTATTAGGATGAAATCCCAATTTACTTTTTTGACACATGAATATCCAGCAATTGCTGTATATGTATCCTCTCTGCCTAGGAGAAGTGCTGTCAACAGAGAAACATTGAATCCTATATGGCTAAAACCTAGATCTTCGTTTTTTGTTATTTTTCTTTTTACATTTCAACTACCTACTATAACAGGCTAAAAAATTGTAGCTTATTCTTTCTGATACAGGTGGCACTGATACTTTTCAGTTCCTTGACTGAAACAATTGGGAATTCATTCCAACCCTATTTTACCGATCTACAATCTCTTCTACTCAAGTGCCTTCAAGATGAGACTAGTAACCGTGTTAGAGTTGCTGCTCTCAAGTAATATTTGTTTCGAAAAATTTGTTTGACTTCTATTAAGATAATGAGAAAGATGCTTATATATTTTATGCATCATCTCTTCAGGGCAGTTGGTTCTTTTCTCGAGTTCACTCATGATGAAGTAGAAGTGGTGAGTTATTTTGTTCTTTCTGTCTCTATTTTTCTTCTTATGGATTCTAATTTTTAACTATGTCTACATGCTTATCATATATATATATGCATCATAAACATTTTTACACCTAAAAAATGATAAATTAGATTATAGTACATCATCACCACATTTCCTGCTAATTCTTATTTTGAGAGCAAAAAAGGATATCCCAACGTCAGATGTCTTATCTTGTGAGACTTCAGATTCCTATGGGGTTTAGCACTGTTATCATGTCACGGTACGATCTCTCTGTTTCCATAAGAAGGAGAAGCTCGAAGCAGTTGGCTACATCATTATGTTTATTGTGGAAATATGAAGGCATGCTTTTGATATCTTCATCATTTTTTATTAAGTGCATAATTTTGATCCAAACTTGTAACTATAACCCTTGTGAAATCAAAATGAATGATCTACAACAAACTGTGTTGATAAGCTGGTTCTTTTAGTTACTATTTTAGTAGTATCATGCTCTAATATGGCTGAATCATCGTTTTTGGGCATTCTTGAGGCTAATACAATACTCTAATCTTGAAGATCAAGTTTCGCGAGTTCATTCCCAGCATTTTGAATGTGTCGAGACAATGCATTGCTTCTGGTGATGAGGATGTTGCAGTGATTGCATTTGAAATATTTGATGAATTAATTGAGTCTCCTGCTCCTCTTCTTGGCGAATCTGTCAAAGCCATAGTTCAATTTTCTCTTGAAGTTTGTTCAAGTCCAAATTTGGAAGCTAATACACGCCATCAGGTCAGGAGAGTCCACCACAATCCTATCTACTTATTTTAGCATTAAACTCGTAGCTATGTTGTCTTTTTGTTATTGAAGCAGTTAGTTTACTATTTTTCTTGTTTTGTGTCTTATGTCAGGCTATTCAAATAATTTCATGGCTTGCGAAGTATAAATCCATTTCGCTCAAAAAGTACAAGCTCGTAGCACCAATCCTGCAAATTATGTGTCCATTGCTTGCAGAATCAACTAACAGGGATGAAGACGATGATCTTGCCCCAGACCGAGCTGCTGCAGAAGTCATCGATACCATGGCTCTAAATCTGTCAAAGCAAGTGTTCCCACCTGTTTTTGAGTTTGCTTCTCTTAGCAGTCAGAGCGCCAATCCAAAATTTAGGGAAGCTGCGGTTACATCTTTAGGTGTTATTTCAGAGGGCTGTCTGGAGTTGATGAAAAACAAACTGGAACCTATTCTTCATATTGTCTTGGCGGCCCTTAGAGATCCTGAACAAATGGTACGAGGCGCTGCATCCTTTGCACTGGGTCAATTTGCTGAGCATCTGCAGCCTGAGATAGTATCTCATTATGAAAGTGTTCTTCCTAGTATTTTGAATGCCTTAGAGGATGTGTCTGATGAAGTTAAGGTACTGACATGATAAATTTAGTAATTCTACCATACCACTCTCTCTTTACTTTCTAATATTTTACTTATCCTTTGGCAGGAGAAGTCTTATTATGCATTGGCAGCATTTTGTGAGAACATGGGTGTGGAGATTCTTCCTTTTCTGGATCCCTTGATGGGAAAATTAGTTGGTGCCCTCCAAAGTAGCACCCGCAATTTGCAGGAGACGTGCATGGTAAGAATTAATTGTATTTGCTTAGAAGTTTAATTCTCTAAAACTCCAAGTTTCACTGATATTTGCTTGATGTTATTGCAGTCTGCAATTGGTTCAGTTGCATCTGCTGCAGAACAAGCTTTTGTTCCATATGCTGAAAAGGTTCTTGAGTTGATGCAAATCTTCATGGTTCTTACAAATGATGAGGACCTCCGGTCACGAGCGAGGGCTACCGAACTGGTTGGAATAGTTGCAATGTCTGTTGGGAGGACAAGGATGGAGCCAATTTTGCCTCCCTTCATTGAAGCTGCAATATCTGTATTAACTGATGCCTTTGATATTAAAGAAGTTATTTGTTTTTGGTACATTTGATGAGGGGTTTTATATTCCAGGGTTTCGGGTTGGAATTCAGCGAGCTTCGGGAGTACACTCATGGATTCTTCAGCAACGTTGCAGAACTTTTAGACGATGGATTTACTCAGGCATAATTTATTTCACTGCATCTTACCCTGTTTTCCACATATTATTTTACATCTAAAATTATGAATTATATTTTGGAACAGTATCTTCCACACGTAGTTCCTCTGGCATTTTCCTCCTGCAATTTGGATGACGGCTCTGCTGTGGATATTGATGATTCTGATGAGGATGAGAATGTCAATGCATTTGGTGGAGTCTCATCTGATGATGAAGCACATGATGAACCGAGGGTTCGCAATATCAGTGTAAGAACAGGGGTTTTGGATGAAAAGGCAGCAGCTACACAAGCTCTTGGATTATTTGCTTTCCACACGAAGAGTTCCTATGCACCGTATCCTTTTCGCTTTCTTCTGTATATATTTATTTTACTTATATCCTGCTGTAAACAGGAAACATTCATTTTTGGATGCCTTAATATATAATTAAGGTACTTAGAGGAGACCTTTAAGATTTTAGTTAGACATTCAACATATTTCCATGAGGATGTTCGCCTTCAGGCAATTATTGCTCTAAAATGTGAGTTTCAGTTAAATGCTTGCTATGTACTTTTTCTTGTCATCGTGCATAGATAATCCTAGTTTGTTCATTTTAATGCTTGGTGCTTTTGTCTGAAGATACCAGTAATAAAAACTGTAAAATTTTGTAGAAGAATATCGAACTTTAGAAATTCCTGTGTTTGAAGCCCCAACTTATTTTACATGCCCTCCTATCAAAAAAACTTATTTTACATGCCCTTGCTGAAAAGAAAAGATACAACAGTTCACATCATTTCTATCATTAAATGGAACCCAACACTCACCCTTCCCACGCCCAAAAAATGACTTGGGAAAGAAAAGATCTCCTGAATTCTCGCTTTCTTTTGAGGGTTGTCTTATTGAAGATTTTGGGAATAGGATGACATTAGCTTCTGTTTGCTACCTCAATGACAGAATGTTGTTATCTTGAAATGGATAATTATCGTAATATGTTACATTTCAAGTCTTAACAGCTGTTTTGCCTTTATGCTGTTCCCTAAAATGAATGCTATATGCTGGCCTTCGGTATATAATGATGTTTGTTTACTTGTATATCTTCAAGATGCTAATTTGTCAGTTGTCATATGTAACATATCTAGAATGCTGTATGACCACAGCTTTAAGTTGATAAATACACGTGTAATAACTTTCAACTGGCTTTTAGCTTTCTCCTGGTCATGTCGTCTTTCTACAAACCTCTGTAATTGATAGTTCAGGCTAACAGCAGTGGTTTTGGACTAGGATTATGGTTTTCTAAAGGGAAAAATTAGCTTCTCCTGAACCTTCGTTTTCCTTTGCACATCTGAACCTGATATCTGTTCTTGCATTTTGATTGATGGATGACGCCCTCCATTTATATCAACTGCCCTCTCATGTTTTATTAATATGATGTTTTATTAATATGGCGTGGCAGATATATTGATGGCCGCACACGCAGTTTTCCATGGTCATAATGTGAGTGCGAAGCATCACTCTTTGATTATATCGTCCATAATTCACTATTCATGATGTGCAGACTAATTTTGACTATTCTTCTAGTTCAAACAATGTATGGCCTTTATTATCACCACTTTGTTAAGCATGTTGGTTTTTTATATAGTTTTTTAAGATTTAGTCGCTATTTGGTTTAGCTAAAAAAGTTGACAAAAATCAAGTCAAAGTAGACAATTAATTTTAACCAGACATTTCATGGGACCAAAAACTTTTATCAACTTTTTAACCACATTTTATCAATTTTTATAAAAATCTACTAAGCATATAATTTTTAGCAAAATCAAAATGGGGCCTAGTTTTGTTCGCTATTAAATTGGTTAAAATGGCATCCATTCCTCAAGTTATTTAGTACCTGTTTGACAACCAATCAACCATTAATTTATTTTATGATTTGCTACAAGATCATTTTCAACTTCACATTCTCACAGTAAAATCTACACGTATACCAATTTTTTTCCTACTTTTTAACCACACATTCTCCTAAAAATCATTATTCAAAACTCTTTTTCTACAATAATGGTTGTCAAATAGGTCTTTAGTTGTTTCTTAATGTTATGAAATCCTTTTGAGTAACATCAAGTCTATCTGGTTGGATATTCTGACTGAAATCGCAGATTCACTTGTTTTCTGCAGGAAGGAATTGCAAAGACAAAAGAAGTTCTTGGTAAATATCAATTATTTAACCTTCACTAACTTGGAGTTTTTAATTCTATACTTATTCCTCAACCTGTGAAAACCTTTACCATCTCTTGTGACAGATAATGTGATGAACATTTATATAAAAACAATGATTGAAGATGATGACAAGGAAGTTGTTGCTCAAGCTTGTATGAGCATTGCTGACATCATGAATGATTTTGGGTTCATAGCTGTTGAGCCTTGTGAGTGCGAAATCTGATGGTCTCTTCTTTTTCGTCTCCTGAAATCTCTTTTTTCCTGTGAAGAAGCTTACTAGCTGTTTTCCCTTTTTCCTATGTTCCTATTGTAGACTTTCCTCGACTAGTTGAAGCTACTTCGGTATTGCTTAAAGGGGAGTCAACATGCCAACAGATAGAATCTGACAGTGAGATTGATGAGGACGATCCTGAACATGACGAAGTGCTCATGGATGCTGTTTCCGACCTCCTTCCTGCGTTTGCAAAGGCCATGGGTGCTCAATTTGCCCCCATCTTTTCGCAGCTGTTTGCACCTTTGATGAAATTTGCAGTTAGTGATAGCTGCTTACTGTATTGCATCTGAATATGAATCTCTGCACTTGTTTTGTTTCATTTCTCACTGGTTTCTGTAATGGCAATTGCAGAGAGCATCAAGCCCACCACAAGATCGTACCATGGTTGTTGCGACCCTAGCAGAAGTTGCCCAGCATATGGGTGCTCCAATTGCTGGCTATGTCAATGTAATGCTGAGCAATTAACAGTGCATTTTCTTTTAATTTCTGGTCACGTGACATTAATGTAGTGGATATACTTCAAATTTCAGGCTGTGATGAATATTGTACTTAAAGAATTAGGTTCATCTGATTCGACTAATAGGAGGAATGCAGCATTTTGTGTTGGCGAATTGTGCAAAAATGGTGGGAACTCTGCTCTGAGGTATCCTCCCATATGTCTAATGTGTAATTACTTTTACTGCTGTCTTACCCAAAAAGGTTCTTTGGGTATTTCGAGTTTTTCTCAATTTAAGAAAATGGAATGTTGACGGATGCATCAGGTATCCTCCCATATGTCTAATGTGTAATTACTTTTACTGCTGTCTTACCCAAAAAGGTTCTTTGGGTATTTCGAGTTTTTCTCAATTTAAGAAAATGGAATGTTGACGGATGCATCACACAAGTCAATGAAACAAAATGCATGGTTTTGAATTGGATCATCAAATTCCTCCCATTCACAGTGAAGAGTTTTCCCATACTCCTTGCTCTATCTATAGTATTGCTATTGGGTTGGATGGTGACTGTGTGGTGTTTGATGCTTATCTTTGTGCATTTGGCTTGCTGACATCACCCTAACTTAGCTTAATTGCTAATATATTTCATCTTCGTTTCTTTCATGTTTACTCATATCTCCTTACATATCTAATAGATACTATGATGATGCTCTACGTGGCCTTTATCCATTGTTTGGGGAATCAGAGCCGGATAATGCAGTTAGGGACAATGCCGCTGGTGCAGTGGCAAGGATGATTATGGTTCACCCAGAGGCTATTCCTCTGAATCAGGTTCACCTTCTGGTTCTTTACTTTGAATTTGCCCTAATTTTATTTTTAACACAGTTGCTTTATCAGGTCCTCCCTGTTTTCTTGAAAGTTCTTCCTTTGAAAGAGGACAAGGAAGAATCAATAGCTGTATATAGCTGCATCTGTAATCTTGTTATTTCATCTAATCCTCAGGTACTCAAGCTATTCGTTTTATTCCCATAACTTCTCAAATCATGTCTGTTTTGAACTAATTTTTCTGACTTCATCAATTTTTCCTCTTATTGCGGGTTCTTTTCCATTTTGTTTCTTCCATTTNCCAAGTTGCTGCATCACCAGAAGAAACACCTGAAGTCAAGACGCAGATAGGCAGGGCATTCTCTCATCTGATATCAGTTTATGGTCATCAGATGCAGCCTCTTTTGGGCAATCTTTCACCCTTGCACGCTAATGCCCTAGCGGCTATTGCTCCTAAGAGCTGACGCATAAGCAAAAATCCACCTACAAAATTTTGTTCTATTTATGGTCCATTCTCACTATTGAGCTGCTCTCTTTGGACATTTCACACCAAACAGATATTGAGACGATAGCCAGAACAAAAGTTGGTCATGGCTTAAATGATTTTTTGAATGGCATGCTGCGGGAGCTGTATATGGTTTCGTGATATATGCAAGTACAAAAACATTTACAGATATGTCATCATATGCTTTTTTTTTTTATTCGACGACAGGTAATGACATTTATTTTTCATTGAATTTTAATTTTTGGTGTGAGAATTTGTGGTTCGTAATTTTAATGGAGTTGGGAACGATGTGTTGTCATCCCATTCCTCTTTTTTTTTTTCTCGTGCTATCATCTGTGGTTGTAACCAGTGATTTTTGTTTTGTTGACATTCTTTCTCTATAAATTATGAATTTGATGGTTTATTCATATAATGTTCTTCAACATGAATTGTAATTTAACATTTTTTTCTTCCATTCTCTGTAATTTGCTTCATTCATACCTTCATCCTGGGAAATGATAAATCAATTGATGAAGTGCACTGACTCGATAAAGAAAAGGTCATGATCGAATTGGGATGGGTTGAATTGGAGTTGAACCGATCGTAAAACACAAATACATGTACCACAAGAATTTAAAAAATAAGTATATTATCTAAATCAATTAATATATTTGTGAATAAAAGCACTCATTAAACTTGACTATATTTATCACTTGATCACTTGTAATGTCGATAGAAAGCAAGACAATTAATATATAACATTTTGTTGTGTTGTTAAAATAAAATTAAATGAGAAATATAGATTGAATAGGAATGAAAAAAATCAAGTCAAGATGTAAATTATATTGAGCTTTAAGTTTCTTATACTTCTCTTTCAAATAAAAATAACATGCAACGACGTAAAAACTTCATAATAAATTGGATCGAGGGAGTGAATAGGGGAAAAATACATAACTATGAACTTTTAAAGATACATTTTCAAACTTAACAAATTTGTGAAATACTTTCAAAGATAAGACGTTATTAACAAAATAAATAATTAAATTAATTAATGTTACAATAACTTATAATTATGATCATAGTGACGTACTAGTCACAATTATAAATTTAGTTGTAAATCATACATTTTTATGGGTCACGGCTTTTTTATCGTTCATAATTTATCAAATTAATTAATCACAACTTATATATAAAATTAGTTGTTCACATATTATCAAATTAAGTAATCACAATAATCCAATTAATTTGTCACAAGTTACCCTTCATCTCCCCCACCTCACCTCGACTAACTCCACCATTGCCGACACCACTCCAAACATCGTCGACTTCTCCTTGGATCTACAAATCACCACCACTTTCAACAAACCCCTACCACGACCCCGCCCCAGCCCCACAATCCACCATCATCGCACTACCATCACCACCACCAGGGGCGGAGCCACTCAAT
>CAIGRS010300380.1:0-13814 GCA_903798395.1 Fraxinus floribunda
TTAAAAAATGTTGTCAAAACTCAATTTTATTAAGCAGTGGCAACATTCATGTATTAGAATGTTGCGATAGACTACTTTAGCAACATTTAACTACCGAATATTGTCTTTTATGTATTGCAAATAATCATTTTTGGCATAGTGAACAACTCAAAGTTGAACTGCTCATCATATGCTTCAAGTTCGAATTTAAATCACACTTTGAAAATATCTAAATAATATCAAAAATAAATTTTTACTTATCCGATGCTCGACTTAGTGTGTGTGAGATTCGCCAACATTGAACTCACACCCATACTAAAATGCAATCAATTAAGTGTTATTTATTTACTTACAATCGCATCCTCTTGTAGTCAGTTTTTCCTCACACCTCTCGTGCAAAAATCACTTTTTATGTTTTTCTCTCCAATCTCAAAGTATTTCTAGTACGTGTGGATTCCTAAAATAATTATAATTCATTTTTTCACACAATGTGATTAGAATTAAATACTTGTAAACCTAAATTGAAGTTAGTCGGTATTTCTCAAAGTCACACCGTCAATTTCTAGAGTTCAAATTCTGAATTCCTTACTCGGCACGTCTCACTTTTGATAATGTAAATCTCTTTTTCTTTCATTCACTATGAATATATTTTTTTATTTTTTTTACATCTTATGTGCAAGACATCTCTCCATTTAGCTTTCTTAATAACCTCTGTAGTAAGTTTTAGGTCGATGACTCCAAAGTCTGATGACCATATAGCATCAGGTTGTAAATACCCTAACAAACTTAATCACTCAAGTCAAAAAGACTATGAAGATGAGTATAAGATGTATCACATTTTCTTTTGATATGATTTTCAAATTTTAAAATTGATTAGTGCCCGTTTTAAACTTCTTAACTCAAACTCATTCAACTAATGATGAGATCCGCGAACTCCAAACTATCAAACTTTTGTACATACAAGCACTAGCATTCCCACTCCCAAACTACTTTTTAGTAGTTTGATTTCTATATTAGGGATCTAGGGATTCAACTCAAGCTTAAGTGAACAATATCAACAATTAAATCCACATAATCAAGCTATGTCCCAACATAAGTGATAAGTCAATATCGGCTATGTGCTCAAATATATTAAGTCTAGGGATAAGTACTCAAGTAAAAACACACTTTATGGTGTTCTCCAGTATATAGCTAAATTTGGTACTCAATTCAAATAAATAAGTATTATCATAGGCGGCAAGTCATTCAACAGTAAACTAGACACTATTTTTGGTTTAAAAAAAATCTCAATTTTTTATTATTAAACATTTATATAGATCTGATCAGCAGCTGAAAAATAAATATATATTCTTAAGTATCCTAATACTTATCCACCCCAAACAAAAATATTATATTGTCCTAATGTAAAAAGCAAAAATAATCAAAGTAAAGGAGTAATGATTTCCCAATGGTAGATGCAAATAGGTAGAAGGATCAGGCTAATCCGATCGATAGACGTCATAACAATTTCCACTTTTCGTTGTTGTTAGGCTTTGATTTTCTATTTCAAGAATTTAAAATAAATATTAGTGAAAACATATAAGGTTTAACTATTTGCAATGAATTTACACAAAAAAAAATTCTAATCTTTTAACTTTTAGAAAAACTATATAATAGAGCGAGTATCCCTGCAAAAATCATATAATTAAGAAAAGGCAAGTCTTTCAAATTAGTTTAGAAATTGAAATCTATGTACAACATTAAAAATGCATATCACATCAATGTAAGCTCAATATGTGTTAGAACGTTAACGATGAGCCTAAGTAAATTGAAATCAATAAGTAAACATGCATAAGTTACTAATGTAAGTCTTAAAATACTACCCATAATGTGTTAAAAACTATTTAAATGCATGGGTTCATAAATTAATGCAATCTCTAAAACTACTTGTAATGCAATAGTTAATGAAAATAAGTAAAAAGAAATAGAAAAATGGGTTGTTTCCCAATAAGCGTTCAATTTATAGTTTAGAGCTCATCTTTTGGGTGATTTACTCATGGTAGTTTTAGTCGAAATGTTTCGCCCTTGCACTTCTTGCAATTTTCAGCATTGTATCCTCGTTTTGCGCTCCAAACTTTGAATTCTCTGTTTTTTTTCTCTACCTGAAAATCCTCCAAATTTTGGTTTTCTCTTTTGACAGTTTTGTTGAATGAATAGTTCATCTTCATCAATACAGTTGCACTCGTCGATGTCTGATGGTTGTTTGGATGGATGGTGTAGTTTAAAAACTTCTTGTTCCTTATCCACCCTCAAAAGTAGCCCACTTTTCTCCATATAAATCAAAGTTCGACATGTTGCTAAAAATGATCACCCCAAAATTATTGGAATATCCTTGTCTTCTTATATATATATATATATATAGAACAATAAAATATGTTGGAGATATCAATTTTTATGCTTTAATGAGTATATCAATCTTACCTCTTGAGTATTTGATATTTCTATCGATCAACTGCAATATCATTGTATCTTTTGCTTCTCATAATCTCAATTTTCGGTGTATAGATAAAGACATTAAGTTAATAATTGTCTGTATCACATGAAACATTAAAATAACCAACTTCTCTAATTGAAATAAATGAAGTAAACTACTTGTAATGCAATAGTTAATGAAAATAAGTAAAAAGAAATAGAAAAATGGGTTGTTTCCCAATAAGCGTTCAATTTATAGTTTAGAGCTCATCTTTTGGGTGATTTACTCATGGTAGCTTTAGTCGAAATGTTTCGCCCTTGCACTTCTTGCAATTTTCAGCATTGTATCCTCGTTTTGCGCTCCAAACTTTGAATTCTCTGTTTTTTTCTCTACCTAAAATTCCTCCAAATTTTGGTTTTCTCTTTTGACAGTTTTGTTGAATGAGTAGTTCATCTTCATCAATACAGTTGCACTCGTCGATGTCTGATGGTTGTTTGGATGGATGGTGTAGTTTAAAAACTTCTTGTTCCTTATCCACCCTCAAAAGTAGCTCACTTTTCTCCATATAAATCAAAGTTCGACCTGTTGCTAAAAATGATCACCCCAAAATTATTGGAATATCCTTGTCTTCTTATATATATATATAGAACAATAAAATATGTTGGAGATATCAATTTTTATGCTTTAATGAGTATATCAATCTTACCTCTTGAGTATTTGATATTTCTATTGATCAACTGCAATATCATTGTATCTTTTGCTTCTCATAATCTCAATTTTCGGTGTATAGATAAAGACATTAAGTTAATAATTGTCTGTATCACATGAAACATTAAAATAACCAGCTTCTCTAATTGAAATAAATGAAGTGAAACTCCCTGGATTCTTGGGTTTGGGAGATGGTTTATTTTGTAATCGTGCAATGTTCTCCTCTATCAACGTCACAATTTTAAATTCCAAAAGATTTCTCTTCTTCGATATCATGCCCTTCAAAAATCTTGCATAGCTTGGAATCTGCCTTATCGCGTATATGAACATGATATTGATGTGAAGTATTTTTAGCAAATCCAGAAACTTCTCAAATTGTTGGTCTACCTTGTGTTTCTTCAACTTTTGTGAGAATGGGATGGGAGGTACATATTCTCTGACAGGAGCAGCTGCTTTAGCTTGTGGATTGTCTGAATTTTCTTTCAAATTTTTCTTAGTTGATTTTTTAGACTCATCCACGTTCTCCTCATCTGATGTAGTCACTTTGTTCATGATTGTAATTGGTCTTTTAACTGTAATCTCAGGCAATTGTACTCCACTACTCGTTATGATTGTTTTCACGAATAGATCCTCAATTATTTCATTTTCTAAAATATTTATGGCCATTACATGCTTTTTAGGATTAGTCTCAATATTGATTGATAAGGTATCTGGTGCTCTGCCTAATATAGAAAGTAACATCTATCCCATCTGAGTTTCTATGTTCTTGATTGAAGCGCTCTGATTTTGAAGGGTTGTCTCAGTCCTTCTCATAAATTAATTGTTTGCCTCTGTGTGGTGCTTTGTTTTTTCCATAAATTTACCAAACATCTCTTCTAGTAGAATTTTCTTTTTAGGGATAATGATAACCATGCAGTGCAATGGGATTTTGATTATTCTAAGAAAAATTTGGATGTTTTCTCCAATCAAGATTGTAAGTGTCAGGATATTGATTATTTTGTTGGCATTGACCCCCGTGTAGATAGTCAACTTGTTCATTATCCTGTGCAAGAATTAGACAATCTATTGTCATGTGATCTACTATGCAATCTTCGCAAATTGTTCGCTTGGCGTGTACTGCATTGGCTGACTATGACATGTTCTCAACCTTATGAACCAAAAAGTCAATTTTTGCAGATAATGTTGTGTAAGTGTACATCTTATATACTCTAGTGCCTTCTTATGAACAACCCTTTCAGAAGCCCACATGGCGGTGGTAGAAGCCGCTCTCTAAAAAAACCCCTAGGTTTCATCAATTTTTTTCGTGGATAAGGAGCCATTAGATGATGAGTCTACCATGCTTTTATAAGATGGAAGTAGATGCTTTTAATGTCATGATAAGGACACTTCCAAAGCATGTTCTTGAATCTATTCCAAAACTCATCAAAGGATTCAGTTTCTCTTTTACAAAATATGGATATGTCATACTTCAAATTTATTATCTTTACTGGTGGAAAGAATTTGGTGCAGAATTTTTCAGCAAAGTCATTCCAAGTAGTGATACTAGCAATGGTTTTGAGTCCAACCATTCAAAGGCTTTATCATGTAGAATATATGGGAATAATCTCAGTCTGATAGCATCATCTGAAAGCCCTTGATATTTAAAGTATTGACATATCTTCGAAAATCGAGAGACATGTGTGGATTTCATCAACCCTACCATAGAATTGATGCCCATTCTGCAATAAATGTATGACATTGGTCTTCAATTGAAAATTCAGCAGTCCAAAAGGAGAATAAACGATGCTAAATTAGATCTGAATAATTTTTAAAGTCATGAAGTCCCTAACTAGTATATTTCATTTATTGACTACTGCCTCTCCATTCACTTAGATTACGGAATTATTGTGCATCAGCCATCTTTTATTGTGCTTTTCTTGCAATTGAATAAAATAAAAAAAGTTTGTTCAAATTAGTGCTAAGGTAAATAAATTTAAATTCGAATACAACCCCTGGCAATGACGCCAAAAACTTGTTATGAAAATATTTGTTCATCTTAAATATCGCAAGTGCACGATTCGTTAACAAGTAGTAAAATAGATTTTGAGTCCAAGTATCGTTTTCCATAGAGATTGTACTAGTTTAAATTCAAATTAACTTAATCTTAACTGAAATAATTGAAATTTGTGATTTTTCCTATAAACTAAACAATTTGCTTATAAATGCAAGACATAACCTAACTAAGGGCGTTTTCGGTAGAGATTAAAATCGGATTAAAATTGAAAAACTAGCCGTTATTGTTGACTTTTATTAGATGAGTGAGATCCAATAATGGTCATATTTTTTATTTTAATTGAATTTTAAGCTGTACCAAACAGGCCTTAAAATAAATGTAAGATTAGAATTAAATGCAAATTTTATAAAAATATAATGATGAAAAGCGTATTAGGATTTCGAATCTCCTTTAACCCCGAATCTTATGAATTTGAAAACACAATCCAATTATGAAGGTTAATATTCCTAATTTGTTTACAATCTTTCTCGAGTAGAATAAACATAATATTCTATGTGACCAAACTATATTTCTATTACGGATTCAAACATTTAAAAATGCATTAAAGATTTATGAATATTTAAAGATCTTGTAAAGTATAGCGATATATTTCCATATCCAAACGAATTCTACGACAATTAACACTATATCTAACTTATTTTCAATCTTTCGAAGGTTAAATAAGTTACAAAACTCATACAACTATTACACATATAATTGTAGAGAAAATTAAATCCATATCAATCATTCAATAATTGAAAACATGCTTGGAATGTTAAAAAGAAATAAAATTACGAGTTAAATGATCAATATACAAGATTCATCATAATTCTAGCAAAAAAAATAATCTTGTCTAACATAATATCGAAATTAAACAAATAAAGTTTAAAAGGCGCCATCAAGAATTTGATGGGACGTGATTAATCCTCTTTATGCATAAAAATCTAGAATTTTATTATTCAAGTTTTGCCTTCTGTCGTCCGTCCTCGTGTCTGTGCGTGTGCCGTCCTCTCCTTTCTTTTTATTAGCCACAGACGCCGACTTTTTTGTTCAATCAAGAGTCCATTCCAACATAATTTGCTCAATTTCAATTCCTCTCAAAACTCCTTCATCCACAATTATTTTATTGTATTAAAGTCCAACGAGGAGTCCACTTTTCTTTTCTTCAGCGGGTAGCTTCTCTCCTTTTTCATTGTAAACCTTTTTTTTTTCTTTTTGAAGTCCAAGAGTAATCCAATTCGTTAGAATTTCATCCCACTTCCAAGTCCATGTTGAGCCCCATTCCAATTCCAATGCATTATTTACCTTCAAGGCTTCAATTCTTCCAAGTCATTCACTTTAATCCTTGAATTCAATTAATTGTGCAGTCCTTCAATTTCTAAAGTACCGACTTTGAACTCCAAAATTTCAAATTTCATTCTTTTTTTCTTTTTCAATTGTTTCGAAACGAGTTCAACAATAAAATAATAGAAAATTTATCCAAGTTAAGTAAAATTCAATAGTTTGACAACATAAAAACTTAATAAAATGGTATGAATAAGGGTTTGTTTGAGACCCATTTTTGTCGAAAAATACAATTTTGAGTAGTGTATTGACGGGAAATGTGTGGTTAAACAATAAGGAAAAATTTTGAATTTTCGTATACTATTATTTTATTCAAAAATGTTTGATTGAAATGAGATTAAAACATTGTTCAAGAATGCATTTAAAAATAAATGGGCTCAAACAAGGGCTAAGTGCACAAAATGCACTTATCATTAGACCTTAATTTACCATTTGCACAACCACCATCAAGAACAAGTCCATCTCCATGAGCCTTAGTTTTAACGAGATGTTTCATCTTCTTCTTTGAATATAAAGTATCATAAACTTCTTTAATTGTGAGATCACGACTATATAAGACGTGTTTTAAAACAACAAACATGAAGAGGGTAAAAACACAACAAAATCAATCCCATATAAAAGAGCACTGCTCGCTTCCTAATCTGCCACAATGAAAATCTTGTTCTACGATCCAATAGCGGAACATCAAAGTTCATGGTTTCCATCATAAAAGATCAATCTAAGCTTTTTAACTTGATCAAAATCTTGATCTCCCAAGAATTTTCAAGCATTTGGCTTTGATACCAATTTGTTATGAAAAGTGGAGATATCGAATAATTTCGATACCAATTTTCGAAGAAAACACGAGATTATAGGCACGATATGAAGTAATTGGTTACAAACTCACAAGAAGAATATAATTTGTAGAGTAAAAGAGATTTCACTAAAATATGAAGAAACGGTTACAATGATTAGGTTTATAATTTGTCTAACTTGGATAGACAAACCTACAATAAGGTTAAACCAACCTATAATGAGGTTAAAAACCCATATTGGGATAAAACTAACCTTATATGTTCAAAAAATTTCTTATCTTGATCTTTTTAAGTCCAACGCAAATTTCGATTTTCAATAGAGATTCCAAATAGAATTTCAACTAGAATTTGTCAAATAGACTTTGAATAGGATTTCAAAAGCATTCCAAATAGAATTCCTCTTAACGTACATTTTAATTAGAATTCTCAATTATTTTCAACAAAGAATTCGGTTCATACCAAAATTCTTAGAAAAATTCCTTAAGTGCAGGAATTTTTGCCAGAAATTTGAAATGCATCAATCATGTTCATATGTGTGTATTTTCCCTTCAATCTTTCAATCATTTCCCTTCATTTAGAATTCCTGTATGTTTTCTGTGAAAAATCATATACTCATAATAGGGCTCAAGTTCTAATAGACTTTTTTGGAGGAAAAAAAAAAGGCATTCCCTTTAAGCACTTTGTTGAAGTAGTCATTTTCATTGATAATTCACAAAAGGAAACTTTCACTTAATTATGCATTGCCAAAAAAATGTAGGGTCAAAGACCTTTAAGTGATCGACTCGATCCCCAACTTGACCTTTAGTTTGACTGGTTGAGTTCACGCCAGCTCTGCGCGGATATCCTTTTGTCACACAGAACTCATAAATCCAGCTTCAAAAATTCGTTTCTTACTTTCATTTATCCCTTTCAAATAGCCACAATTACTTGTGCACATGGCCAACCTGTGAATGTCCAAAATTGTATTTTGTAAGTATCAGAATTTATTATAATTGTCTCCAAATCAAGTTACTTATATAAAGATCCTTATGAAAAAGAAACAAATGACAATGCAACTGTTTCTCTTGGTTTTGAATTCAAGGAATGCATGAAGTTAGTATGATAGACATTTTGAATTTAATGGAATACATGATATTTAGGGTCCGTTTGATTCAAAGATGGAATTTGGACGGAAAGAAAACGAATTGCAGTGAATTGAATTGCCTAAAAATTGTTTTATTGGAAATTGTCAATTAATTATGTTTGATTGGTATAAGTTTTCACCTAAAAAATGTTGAAATTTTCTATCTTTTGGTGTTCGTTTGACTTTATTTTTCATGAAAATTGTCAATTAAAAGGATATAATTTGTTTGGATTTGCAAAAAATAAAAAAAAAGAGGAAATTTTTTAGTATTCGTTTAACTTTGTTTTATATGGAAATTGTCAATTTAAGGGATTTTTTTTTATTATTATTACAATTGAAGATAGATTTTGTTTCTATTGCCAAAAAAAAAATGTGGAAAACCGATTCCCAACTAAATGGTGGGAATTTCAATTTAACTAAAATCAAGAAAATCAGCAAAGGTAGAAAACCAATTTCATGGGAAAAAAAAAAGTGTCATCAAACATGGTAAAAGTGAGAAATGAAAAACCGAACATCTCTTGATAACTCTTTGGCCATCATTGGTCGCCATTGCCTATTTCTGTCCAATTTTCTTTTGCTTTAATGTTCAACAACCAAACCTGTAGTACCAAGAAGGTTCTGGAGTCATGAGAGTGCAGCATTCATGAAGGGCTGTTTATAATGGGTGCCATTAAATTAAAGTGTTCTAGCCTTGGCTTGGACCAACTAACATACAACTAACTCCTGCTTTGTGTGGTGTATATATTCCAAAATAAAGTTTCTTTTAAACAGAAGTACATTCTGAAAGGGAAAGCGCAGCATCAACTTTGATTTAAACAATCACCAGATCAAATTATTATTGGACGAGTTATTCACGCTCCATTTGATGGTCATGATCAGCCTCAAATTGAAAGTTAAAAGTAATAATAGTAATTGTAACATAAGGTACGTATAAAAAATGCTAAACGACCCTGTAGCTTCATAGCTGGTCAATACACCAATCTCAGAACTTTTGTATCTCAATTGTCGTTTTTTTTTTATCCAAACATTCTATGTAAACTGCTATGCTAAACAAATATAGCATGTTTGGTACGGAAAATTTATAGCACGGGACATTATTAGAGCTTGTTTGGGAGAGAATTTTCTAAACATATTTTTTTTAAACTCTTTTTCAATAACATGTTCTTGAAAAACATTATTTTTCACGATGTCCTAATAACTTTTTTCTACTTTTTTAGCTACACGTTCTCCAAAAAAAATCATTTTCCCCAAGAAAAAATTCTCTCAAACAAACGTTTAATAGTGAGCACAGAAATTAAAATCTTGTTCATATTCAAATGAGTTATTCACATTTCCGTTTCGTTTGATCATTAGAGATATTTCAAAAGTTAAGCAGTTTCGGTTCTAAAAATTTCGAGAGAAAAGGACCCAAGAACTCAACATAAAGGACGTAAAAGAACCCGAAGGACCCCATATACCTTCCTTACCAGACATTTTTCTTTAAACTTGTATTAATTACATATGTACTAGTATGTATATAACGCACACAACCTACCCAATTTTGGCTACAAGGGCCATTGTCACTATTTATGACAAATTGACAATACCATAGATTAGGGTTCATGAGCTCTCACTCCCACTGTGGGTCTAGGCAAAAAAAAAAATATATATATATATAGCTTGCATTATTGGCTAACAAATAAAAGGGCAGTCTCAGAACTTCATGTCCTCTCCAAAAACAAACAATATTTGAAAAAAAAAAAAAAAAATCTTTTGGCCCTAAAAGCAAAGCCAATCCGTGAATGCTAATGGGCTTCGATTGGCCACACATTTTTCATATACAGATAGATACAGACAAAAAATGACAAGAAATTTTTGTTTTTACTTAAATTTATGAATGGAAATGACATATGCACATAATAGATACAAGAAATTCCAACTGAAGATTCACATGCTCAACAACAACCATAGATATCAGTGGAAGCAATGTTTTGTTACTGGTCAAAGTATGTTGCATACTTTGGAGCTTATGAGACACTGTATTTATTGTGTGAAAGTGAATTCGATTAATTCGATTCGGCACGTAGTTAGTTGAGACGTCTCAATGAAATGAACACGGCACAATAATTATCGACATACCACAACCCCCATTTTATCGGGTTTTGAAACTGGCCAAGAAGTAACGCAAGTAAAGTTTTGTTTTTTTTTTTGTACCCAAGTATCCCAATTTAGCCAGACTAATTTCCTGGACTACCAGCCACCGACCAGTTTTGTTTCTATTTTATACTAGTTTGTTGAACTAATCAGTTGAATTTGACATGGTAATCAATTGCATATTTTCTGCACACATCCAACGACATTGATCATGGAAAAATTATGTGACATTTGACCTTTGTACAACCACGTTTTAGAAATAAAGTGCCTAGTTGTAGTCATTTCATTTTTATTGGTTCACCTTGCATAGAATATGTTATATGCAACATTACAAAAAAGTTATGTACTAATGCAATTCACCATGTATCACACAAAATTATCCACTCCACGCCCAATTGATAGAGTCCACCAGCGTTTCATGCAAAATCATGTATTATTTACCCATTCCAAAAGAATGCTCTTAGATTCGTCTTGAAAACTCATTAAGCTCGTGTTTGGTACTATTAAACTATCTGATTATAAAATATAGGTCAAAATCAACAATTAATTTTAACCACATATTTCATCAATATTTTTTTTAATTAAAATCTACTAAGCCCCTGTTTGGTACATATTATTTAAAAATATATTATTTAAAAATTCATTTTCAATCACACATTTTTCAATAAAATGATATTTTCCACCACATCAATAACTTTTTCTTACTTTTTAACGACATATTTTTCATCATATTACTATTTAAAATACATTATTTCCTCAATAATGTACATCAAATATACCTTAAAAATGTGATTTTAATCTATACCAAATAAGGGCTAAATTTTCCTATTTCTTAAATAAAGTTTGAAAACTTTGAAAAAACTTTATACGAACTTTTGACCAAAGAATGTTTGGCAAGTGTTAACAAATACTTGTTAAAAGTCAAACAACTGTTTATCTACATATTTCGTGAAACCTATAAATACTACACTCATTTCTTCTTTTTAGCCCTTGTTTGGTGTATATTAAAATCAAATTTTAGTAGATTTTAATCAAAATTAATGAAATGTGTGGTTGAAAAGTTATAGATTCATTAAATGTGCGGTTAAAAATAATTTATTGAATTTGACTTGAGATTAAAATTTGATCTATACTAAACAGGGCAGAACCATTTAAAAAGACTTGCCAAACAATATTCGCCTTTTCTAGTCTTCAACTAAGAATTAGCTTAATTCTAGGCTTCAACTACAAATTTACATATTTGTTTCATGCTTTAATTCTTGTACTACAATTTATTATATTTAAATTAATATTAAACAGTTTTTTTTTTTAAAACTAAACATTTCTTTTCCTACCTTTTTCTATATCATTTCGTGTTCTACCTATTACAGAAAGTGTTTTTCATTATTTTGTTGTGTCACTTTAGACTTTCCTGTTTCTATTTTCGGACATCTTGATGAGTTAAGGCTCTGTTTGTTTCGGATTAAAATTAGATATTGATCTAAGTCAAAGTTAAACAATCAATATTAACCACATTTTTCATGGGTCTCATATCTTTTTAACCACACATTTCAAAAATTTCTATCACAATCTATTAAAAATCTAATTTTAATCACCACCAAATAGCTACTAAAAATAAAATATCACGTCGATTAAATATAAAAATAATAACGAACACCTAAGATAAAAAAATTAAAACTACTCAATGCATTGATTGAACTAATTCAGATCTGCGGAAACAGCTTTTACATTCAGAGTACAACTATAATGTACCATGAAAAGAACTCTTTTCAGTATGCACGTGCAATTAAGATTATTTTCTTATATAATAAATTTAAATAAATATATTTAACAACGTAACAGGCTAGAATCGATAACTGAAAATAACGTACATTTTTATTTCTACTCTTGTTCAATCTATTAACATGTGTGACTTGCACGCCTCTAAAGGTTGAAAATTGATAGATGCAGAGTTGAAAATTTGAAATGTTAAATAATAATATGTCTTAATCTACTAGGGGTCCGTTTGATTGCAAAGGTGAAAAATGAGTAAAAAGAAAATATTTTATTGGGAACTGAATTGCCTAGAATTTGTTTTATTGGGAATTGTAATTAATTGTGTTTGATTGGTATAATTTTCCTCCTTGAAAATATTGAAAGTTTGGCGTATTATATAATAAATTTAAATAAATATTTTTAACAACGTAACATGCTAGAATCGATAACTGAAAATAACGTACATTTTTATCTCTACTCTTGTTCAATCTATTAACATGTGTGACTTGCAAGGTTGAAAATTGATAGATACAAAATTTGAAATGTTAAATAATAATGTATCTTAATCTACTAGGGGTCCGTTTGATTGCAAATGTGAAAAATGAGTAAAAAGAAAATGTTTTATTGGGAATTGAATTGTTTAGAATTTGTTTTACTGGAAATTGTAATTAATTGTGTTTGATTGGTATAGTTTTCCTTCTTGAAAATATTGAAAGTTTGGCGTCCGTTTGACTTTATTTTTCATGAAAATTGTCCATTAAAATGATAATTTTTCTACCATTGGATCTAGAATTTGTTCCAATTGTCAAAAATAAAAAAAAATTACAATACCGAATACCAATTGTTTGACTTTGTTTTATATGGAAATTGTCCATAAAACGGGAAAAAAAAATTTAAACCATTGTTTATAGAATTTTTTTCAATTGTAAAAAAAAAAAATAATAATAATAATAATAATAAACAGGTTACCTGAAAAATCATTTTCCCACCATTTCTAAATGGTGGGAAAATGAATTCAATGAAATGAGGGAAAATGTGAACGTGTGAAGCAAAATGGGAACTCCAATTCCCTAGAAGAAAAAAAAAGCCTACCAAACAATGAAAAATTTCCATTTTCCATGGAATTGGGTGTCTATCAAACACACCCTAAGTGAAGATGTGACAACGCGGTTTTAATTTTTAATTTTTGAAACAAAAAACAAAAAAAAAAAAAACTTACTGTAGAGCATAAAATTTAAATAATCTTATGAGTAAGTTCAGTGCATATTTGTTATACAATATTACACAAGGTAGGTTTAATATAACTTACTAAAGAAGTTCAAATTTAGCCCATTTAAAAATTGAGTTCTATTGATAAGAAATTTAAATAAGTCTAAACTAATTAAAAAAAAAATATGTAGCCCCTATTTGGTACACATTAAAATTTTCATTTTCATTCTTCTATTCATTTTCAACCACCCATTCTTTAATAAAATAATATTTTTCATCACATCC
>CAIGRS010300385.1:0-19009 GCA_903798395.1 Fraxinus floribunda
CCTCTTTTATATTATAGGGATATCGTTATTCCTAATATTCAATTAACTGACACATCTTGTCTTTGATTACAATTTTTGTCCAAAAATTGTGCGAGTAAAGAGATTTATTTCGATATCAGAAAAAGTAAAATAAAATAACAAGAAGTAAAAATTGTGAATAAATATTTGTCCCCAATTTTAAGCACGCCATAAAAATTTTTGGACGAAAATCGGACAAAATTTGCTAATTAAAGAGAGGATAAGATAATTTGTGATAAAAAAAAAAAGTTATGACAAGACGATGAATAAAGATATAAAATCTTTAATATAATTAAAATACAATGCATCTTAAAAAAATGTGGTGCGATTATAACCAGTCTTTATTTTTATACCTTCACCATCATAATTTTGACTAAAAGAAGTTTCATTTACACGACAAAAGACGAATTTAACCTCATTGAAGTCAAAACACGTGCAATTCGATCAATTCAATTATTTGACAATCTAATTCTTATTGTCCAACCATCTATGTCTATGCCGACATGTGTAACCTTCTTTCTCGTCTATCAAAATCATATTTGACGTTAAATTGATTGATGTTATAACCAAATTCAAGTTTTTCACGCTTTCAAATGTAAATAGAATTATATTTTGAGATATTTCAACATAGATATAGGTCATCTAGAAGAGGTTCACACATTTTTGGTCTTCTGATTGGTATAGTATTTGGTCCAATTTCTAACAATAAAAATGGTCAATTTCAATCATTTTTAGACTAATAATCCAACGGTTCAATTCTTTCTTGATTTTAATCCCAAAAAAAAATAAAAAATTCAATAATTTCTTATTGATTTGATGAAACCATCTAAAATAAGTGTCGATGAGAGAGCAAGCCAAAAACTTCACTCTCATAGTTTAAACATTGCCACACTCCTCACGTTAAAATTGATTGATGTTGTAAGACGATATTAAAGAAAAATAATACACTAAAATCTTATTGATTCCACCAAGCCTCTACCAAAGGACGGCAACTGCTCTTCCCCCTCGTTCAAAAAAATATTTAACCTTAAAAGTTATACGTAGGTAATGTAGGACAACTAGTTTTGGAGTTTGAAGAGGTAATGGATAGAAAATTAACAAAAAAAAGATCGCGCTAGGGGCAATTTTGTCATTTGTCGTGACGGTGTCGGAATGGGCTGAAATTTGGCAGGCTGATTGGAAACGGTCCGAAAAACTGGACTCGAGGCGAAGTTTCGAAATCTCGAGATTTTAGCCAAATTCCTTCATTTAGGCCTTCGAATAATTAATTTCCTTATTTCCCGTTTGAGTTTTCGCTATTTTTGGAATGTTTTACCATTCTATGCTTTTGGGGTTTTTTTGTAACGCCTATTTAAAGGCTTTTGAACGTTTTTCCGTGAGGAGGGAATTGAATAGAAGTTTCCTTTATTTTTATTTTTTTTTGTGAATTCCAGTTTTCTTATTTTCAAGATTACGCTGGTAAATCTTTTACTTCCGTTCTGCGTCAGCTACAATATGAAATAACTGATGACAAGAACAAAAAAATTTGTAAAGGATTGAGATTTTATAATAATATGGAGAAAGAATTCAAAAATTTGTGTTTATAATGTTTTTCCAACTTCTTACTAGATCATAATAAAGATCCATTTATATATAGTTAGAGAACAAATAGAGGACGTTCACACCCTAATAGTTGAGTTGTAGTTGAACTAGAATGCAAGAAATGAGTCCAAAACGAAGTAAGAGGCGCTTTGCAGCGTCAGGCCAAAAATATCTTGGCGCACCGACACCATCTTGGGTCCCTTACTTCAAAAACTTGATTTTTTTCATTCCAATTCCTTTTTCAAATCCAGCACAAATTCCTATTTCTATTGAGCTTTCAAGTAAAACTTCAATTAGAATTCGTCAAGTAAACTTGAATAGAATTTCATAATAACATTCCAAATACAATTCTTCTAAATGTACACTTTTATTAGAACTAATAATTATTTTCAACAAAGAATTCAAGTCACACTCAAATTCTAACAATCTCCACCTTGACACGAATTTCACTGTAATGAACAAAAGTTCAATGAATAATTTTCTACATGGAGACAAATTCCACTACAAAGTATAAGCTTGAACTCTTCAATAAAAGAAATACAAACAAACTTCTCCATCAAAAATTACAACAAGAAATATTCTCCACCTCTACTACCCCAACTAGGGACAAAAGTAATCTAATAACCACTACATAAGGCTAAAACAAGTCATGTAATAAAATTATAACTGAATGCATTAAAAGAATGATCTTTGCTAGAATTAACACCTTTAATTGCATTCAAAACCATCACTAAATTAGTATAATTGTACCTATGTGATATCTTATGGCCAAACATGGCGGGTCTGTGACTAGCAATTAAATACAATGACATCATCGATGATGATGATGGCAAGATGGATTTACTTATAACTTCTAAATTCAATTGAAATGTATTTCTTAAAGAAGACCCCAAATTAAACTCTAACGGTATAAAATCCAACTCCAAATCCACCCAAGTTCTTGAAATATGATGATTGCTCAAAAACTTTGTATAACACTGCAAGATATATAAATGAGATTTTCTATATCCTTTTAATAAAACACAAGCTCTTTTACTAATTTTCAAAACTCCACATTCAACAATATACTTGTACCCTTTTTAATCAAGTGTACTTTAAAAGATGAGATTTCTTTTCATATTTGAAACATGTCTCCTTGCATCAAGTGTTTAATCGTCCCATCAAACATCTTTATTCTGACCCGGTCAATATCAACTATTCGACAAGGTATATTATTACCAGTCATTACAACACATTTTGAAATTTTTTCATATGTTAAAAACTAATCTCAATAAGGAGTCCTATGAAAAATGCAAGCTCCTAGTCGGGTTTTGAGTTGTAGTCAGACATAATTAAAAGCTTTCCATCACCGTTTGGATTTTTTGCAATACTTGCTTTCTTTGAAATTTTTGATTGTTAATTTGTAGTCAATTTTGATTTATTCTGCAACTTATAACAATCGTTTATAAAGTGCCACTTTTTATTGCTATAATTATAAAATTTGAAATTAGATTTTGATTTGCCTTTTGTTGGACCACCATTAACAA
The DNA here is from genome assembly GCA_903798395.1 of Fraxinus floribunda. Classification (NCBI taxonomy): domain Eukaryota; kingdom Viridiplantae; phylum Streptophyta; class Magnoliopsida; order Lamiales; family Oleaceae; genus Fraxinus; species Fraxinus floribunda. The sequence continues at coordinate 3,126 of CAIGRS010300385.1, forward strand.
TAAGACCATCTCCATGATCCTCATATGCAACAAGATACTTTATCTTCTCTTTTGAATATAGACTATCATAGACTTCTTCGATAATGATAGTATCACGACTATAAATCGTGTATATAAAAGACATGTAAGAAGCGGGCAATGAAAACAATAAAATTGATGTCAAATCTTTTTCATCATATTTGACCTCCAATGTCTCCAGATCAACAATAATTTCCTCAAAAACAGTTAGGTGATCTTCAAGAGACGCACCTTCTGTTATATGATGAGAAAATAGATGTTGCTTCAAATGCAATTTACTAGTAAGATTCTTCATCATGCATAATTACTCTAATTTTAACCATAATGTAGAGACCGACTTCTTCTTCAAAATATTATGAAAAATATTATTTGAAAGATGAAGATGTATTTGAGATATGACCTTTCCATCCCTCCGTTGTTTCTCCTCCGAAGTACAAATTGTGGGCATTTTGTTAAATCCTAACGATGCGTCATCCAAATCTATTTGCTTGAGTACTACTCATATCTTTACCTGCTACAAAGAGAATCCTGTATTACGACTAATAGTGAAATATTATACTTTATTGTTGTCATTATGATAGATCAAGTTAAGCTATTAACTTGGTCAAAACCTCAATCTTCTCATGAATTTTGACACCAAAAACTTTGATACTAGTTTGTTGTGAAAGCGACAGAGATGATGCTGGATTAATCCAATACCAAATGTTAGAGAAAATAAGAGATTATAATGACAATATAAAATAATTGATCACAAGAATACAAGAACAAAATAATTTACAGAGAATGAATATTTTATTATGATATGGAGAAAGATTACAAAGATTTGTGTTTGCAATGTTTCTAATTTTTTATTAAATCATAATGAAGAGCTAAATATATATAGGGAATAAATAGATGACATTCAAACCCTAATAGTAGATTTGTAGTTGTAGTTGAAGTAAAATATAAGAAATGTAGTCCAAAACGAAGTAGGAGGCAAAAAATAGCGCACAGGACAAACGTGAGATGACGGCGTCACCCGGGTGGCGGCGCAATGGCCCGGGCCAAAAATATGGTGGCGCGGTAGCATCCAATCTCGAGTCCTTTACTTCAAAAACTTGATTTCATTCTAATGCCTTCTTCAAGTACAACACAAATTCCTACTCACAATTGAGTTTTCAAATAGAACTTCAATTAGAACTCGCCAAGTAAGTTTGAATAGGATTTCACAATAGCATTCCAAATAGAATTCTTCTTAATGTGCACTTTAATTAGAACTGCTAATTATTTTCAAGAAAGATTTCGAGTCACACCTTAATTCTAACCTATTTCATATAAAACACATGAAAAAAAGAAATCATACATCAACTTTGTCATTTTGATTAATTTCGACTAGTAAACCAATTTTATAGTACAGATATAACCTGATTGTCATAGAGCAACATATGAAAAAATCATTGCTATCGAGCCATGTTGTACAGATCCACGTCGTCAACAGTAGTAGCTTCCACGATTAGAACGTCAAATGACTTAATTAAATTGGTTTTATATTAAACTTTTGATAATAAATTGTTTGCATAAACTCTTTAGTCAAGTACTTGGATAATTATTTCTTTAGTCAATTTGATATTGCTTGATCCGATAATGACTTCATTATAAATAATATGAATTACTTATTTTAATATCCTCTTAATAACCAATTTTTCGGCTAGTTTAGCATCGCTCAAGAGTTGGCACGATATGAAGATTTTAATATCCTCTTAATAATATGAAGATTTGAGAACCAATTATTACATTCATTGACATCTTTCGTTTTTTTTTTTTAAATTTATAGTGTCATGTCACTCGAGTGCTTCTAAGCACCGATACTTAAAGAGATCAGTCATATATATATCCACTTGTCACGTAAAATGACAAATAGTGTTAACATTGTCATCTTATAAAATAGAAACTAACCCATATTTACAAAATCACAGTAGTGTATCTCACTAATTATCTCTGAGGACATTCACACACACCCACACACACACACACACACACACACACAAAAACTCATGGGTTCATCTCTGAGGACATTCACACACACCCACACACACACACACACACACACACACAAAAACGCATGGGTTCTCTCAAAGTTCACAAGCTTCCTCTCATTGAATTCACATATGATAACTTGAAACCTGGGACAGCATCATGGTCTAACGCATGCAGAGAAGTGATTTCAGCCCTAGAAGAATATGGTTGTTTTGTGGCATCCTATGATAAAATTTCCTTAGAATTAAATGATGGAATTTTTCATGCATTAGAGGAACTTTTTAATCTTCCCACTGAAATTAAAGTCCAAAATAGGTCTACTAAACCCTTGTATGGGTATGTGGGTCAAATCCCACTTATTCCCCTCTATGAAAGCATGGGTATTGATGATGCCAATACACTTGAAGGAATCCAAAGTTTCACCAAAGTCATGTGGCCTAATGGAAATGATGTCTTCAGGTACTCTTTTCTTAATTCAGTAAAAATAAATAAATATAAAGAAAGAAAGAAAATTCTGAAAATGTACATATTTTAGTATGCTGGTAATGTACATATTTTAGTATCGTTTCTTTGTTATTTTTTTTAAGTCTTCGTTTTCTACTTATATGTTAGTGAAAAAATTCTGCCATACACTAAATTAGCATCAGAATTGGAACAAATTGTGGTAAGGATGATATTCGAGAGCTACAGGGTGGATAAGTACTTTGATTCCCACATCAAGTCAGCTAATTATCTTTGTCGAGTTATGAAGTACAGAGAAGCAAAAGTTAATGAAAGTAAAATGGGGTTTGTCTCCCATACAGACAAGAGTTTCATGTCCACAATTCATCAAAATCATGTAAATGGTTTGGAGATCAAAGCAAAGGATGGTGAGTGGTTTGGTGTTGAGCTCTCGTCTTCATCGTCTATCGTAGTTATGGCAGGCGATGCAATTATGGTAGGTATATTACATTCTAGTAGTCAAAGTTTAATTTGTTCCAGAGAACAAATATATTTATTTAAATGTCTTCGACATGACCACATGCATGCCATACTTCATACTTGGTTTTTGATCAAAACCCTAGCGCATACACTATTTTAGTAAATGCACTTCGATGAGACTTGAATTCAGAATCTTTGCTCATAATCTTAAGTTGTTAAAAAAGATGATAAATTTATTTATATATTTCAATCATGTCTTCAACAACATTTAGTTGATTAAAGAACTACCACAGAGAGTGACATTTACTTAAATTTATTTTCTTTGTTTGAACTAGGCTTGGAGCAACAACAGGATAAAATCTCCCCATCACAAAGTGACTATGGAAGGGAAAGAAGTACGGTACTCCATTGCGCAGTTCTCATTCATGGAGGAAATAGTGCAAACACCAGAAGAATTAATTGATGAGGAGCACCCCTTACAGTATAAACCATTTGATCACCTCAAATTTCTTGACTTTTACAGTAAAGAAGAAAACAGGAGACTTGAAAGTGCTATAAGAACCTATTGTGGTGTTTGACCTGCTTAATTTCGATTGTGGTTTCAATTTGCAAACACTTTTAGCCTGTTTGAAAAGACTATTTTACGTTACTCTCTCGAGAGTACTTAATGCCGAAAATCTACTTAAATATTTTATTTATTGCAATGTAGTATTACATACTAAACATGTCTTAAGCATGCATATAAGTATGTTAAATAAAAAGTTTGCTTGATCTAATCCATGTGATATCAAGATTTATTGTAATCATGCTACAGTGGTGTTTAGATGTAGGGAATGTTGCTGTTTTAGATTTCAAATCTTGTTAGATGCGTCTAAGTTGTAGCATCATGAATTCTTTAGTAAATATACTTGTCACATGGCAAAATAAACGGTGTCTAAATAATTACAATCAAATGCAATCTCATAGAGATTCTATCAAGCTAATGTGGTAAAGAAAATTAGAAGACATTGTGAATTGCTTCATCTAGATCCAAGAGCTTTGCAGACACAGTGATTCAACAATATTATATTTCTTGTGTATCACAAGATATGTGTGCGCCTTATTTATTTATTTATTTATTTTTAAATTAAAAGATATACACTACGCTAGTATTGGGTTATCGAAAGTGTAATTGGAGATCATTTTGGACTTATACATCAATTCGCCAGCAGACAACAAGTCTTTCAACTTAGGCACTGACTAAATGAAAATCCATAGAATGTATCGGATGACATGCTCTTAATGTATTCCTATTGCAATTATTTTATTATGTATTATTTACTGAGATGATAAAAATCGGTAAGTAGTAAGAATAACAATGAGGTAATGTTGTAATTTTGTTGTATAATATAATAATAAGTGGATTTGGAATTAACAAATATCCATATGAGCACATCAAGAAAGTACAAAACAACCCGAAGAAAAAATGGAAAATAAAGAAAATTGGCCTTAAGGATGGGCGATCGCTCAGCCTCACAGTTTGGAACCCGAGGAAAAATCTTTGTACTGAATGATCACCTAGTTCAATTTTCTGACCATTGGGGTTTGGATTTCTAGTTTGTTTTTCGGCAGATTTTCATAAAAAAATATAAACTTTTCATGAATCATTGGGGGCATTTTAGTTGTGTATTGACGAAAAACTATAAAGAGGAGATAGTTTTCCATTTCTAAACACAACTGACAAGAAACAACAGATCATTCCATACAACCAGGAGATTATTACAATTCTCAATACATAATTTCTTTAGTGTTCATTGAGTTTTGGAAGTAAAAACACTTGTGCTTAAGCGTTTTTCTTCAACAAGACTTGATCAATCTTACAAGTCATTTGCCAAGAGTTCATTTAAGTACCAATTAAATCCTATAGGAGACAAAAATCGTTTGGAGATAACGATTTTGAGTTTGAGCCTTTCTACAAAGTTTTTTGTGTTCTTGATTATACTTCATCTTTTGTTCTCTCCTCTATTTCATTTGAATATTGTGACATTTAACCAACAATCTCAAACGATATTTCTATGAGAACGAGACTACCATGGCAAGAATCAAACTTATGAATCAAAATCTAGTTCATTTCGATCGATTCAATTGAACGAACTTCACTCGGTGGGAAGGCAGTTGAAATTCCTTTTTACGACGTTGAAGATCTTTTCCATACTTGATCCTGTTTTTGGCACCACTTTCGGAACCAATGGATGAAGATATCGAAGCCGTAAGAGCGAAAAGACAAAATTTCAAGAGGACGAATTGATTTACCGCTGTCATATACTCAACGCACTATCTGATTGTTTGTATGACCTTTACACTAGCACTTCTTTGACGAAAGAGATATTGAATTCTTTACAGAAAAAAATACAAAGCCCAAAAAGAAGGTACAAAAAAATTCCTAATATCGAGGTATTTTCATTTTAAGTTTCTTAAAAATATTGTAATCATACATTGCTGAAAGGTTATAGGTGCGTTGTAGAGACCAAAGGGCATTCTTCTAAAGGCAAAAGTACTGTAGGGACATGTAAATGTTATTTTCTCTTAGTCTTCTGGAGCAATTGCTATCTGATTATGCCTTGAGTATCCATCCAGAAAACAATAATGAGAATGACCTTCTAACCATTCCAATATCTAATCGATAAAGGGCAATGGGAAGTGATATTTTTTGGTAGCAGAATTCAACTTCTTATAATCTATACACACTTTCCATCCCGTTACTAACCATGTTAGTATCAGTTCGTTGTTTTCGTTCTTCTCTACTGCAATTTCACCCTTTTTAGACACCACATGTACTGGACTCACCCAAGAACTATCTGAAATGGGATAGATAATTCTACATTGAGCAATTTCAGTACCTCTTTTCTTACTACTTCCTTTAGAGTCGGATTTAATCTGCGCTGCCCTTCCATTGATGGCATAGACTTATCCTCCATCAAGATTTTGTCCATACAAAGAGTAGGACTTATTCCTCTAATATTAGAATTAGATAGATTCCTATCTGAAAGAGGTTGACAATAAATTCTTTCAAAATTAACTACTTGTCCCTCTGTTAGAGGTACTATAGTCCATCCAATTGCAGTTTTGTGCTTCCGGAGTATCTCCAATAACTTATCTTCCTCCTCCTTTGTCATGTCATTTGCAATGATCACTAGGAGTGTTGTAGAATATCCCAAATATGCATAACAAAGATGGGGTGGCAAGGGTTTTAAGTCAAAAGTCGACGCTTTCTCCACTGAGGGTACTGTTGGTGTGGGATTGGAACCATGAGACTCATATTGCCAATGTCTCTATCCAATTGATTGTTCAATCAAACTTACTGTAAATTATGTTCCATCTGATTTCACTCCTTCTAATTGTGTATTGTTTGCTTTACGTAAAATTTCTAGATGTGTTGCATTAAATGTGTTGGCCACAAGCTCATCAAGAACATCCACTTGGCAACAAGTATCTAAAATTAATAGGTGTTTTATTGCCTTGAACACATTGAATATGACCTACTTGTTGTCCACTCGAAGAATCATTTTTCCATCATATACATCGATAAGTGCTCTTTCGATAGCTAAGAAAGGTCTTTACAAGATTAGAGGAATATCTGAATCCTCTTCTAAGTCCAAGATAATGATATATGTCTGGAAGATGACTTATCAACTTTGACAAGCACATCATCAATGATCCCTTTGGGCCTTTTTAGAGAACGATCAGTAAGTTGCAAAGATATTGTTGTAGGTTTACCTTTCCCTCATCCAAGAGACCTGCATACAGAGAGTTCAATCAAATTAATACTAGCACCTATAATTAAAACTAATGGTTCATAGTATAGTAAAACTCCTTGTATCCTTTAATTTAGAAGGTAACTTTTTTAGGAGAATTGCACTGCATTCCTCGTTCAAACAAATAGTTTCATGTTCTTCGAACTTTCTTTTGTTGGCTAGGATCTCTTTCAGAAATTTTGCATAACTTGGCATATGTGCAATTGCATCTGTAAACGGGATGTTTATGTGTAGTTTCTTGAAAATCTCATCAAACTTTGCAAATTATTTGTGTAACTTCCTATTCTACAACCGTTGAGGAAAGGAAATCGATGGTACATAGGACTTGACTGGACTTGGTGCTCTAACTGTCGATTGTTCTTCTTTCTCTTCATTTTTATTTTCATTTGTTATAGATAACGCCCTTTCAACTTCTACCTCTTTTTCTCATCTTCACATGTATCTCAGGTAGTTGTATTCCACTTCTATTCATAATAGCTTGCACTTGCTCGTTTGGATTTATCATTGTATTGCCCGATAATGTCCATTGTAGGCGTTCTGCCAGCTGTTGAGCTATATGAGCGATTTGTGTTTCCAACTTCTTGATTGATGCTTGTTGATTCTAAAAATTTGTATCGATTTGCTAGAACACCTTACTTGTCTTTTGCATATACTAGTTGAACATCTCCCTCAAACTTGGTTTTTTTTCTTGCTAGACATTATTTGGAACATTCTCAGGATGATTATCAGATCATCTGAAGTTCAGGTGCTGTCTCCATCCTGGGTTATATGTTTGTGAATATGAGTTAAAATTTTCGAAGCCATTCTAAATGAAATGACCCATTCCTTGGAAAAGCCCATAGACATATAATGTTCTGTCAAATGGTTAGCTCCACAATTTTCACATGATGGACCACTCACTACTTGTGCTCCTCTTATTTATGATTTCACCAATAATTCTACTTGCTTTGTCAAGACTGCTATCTGCACGTTGGTAGATACTGTATTGTCAAGTTCATACATTCCAGATGCTTTCGGCTATACCACTCTTTCTGACAAAAACATTGAATGTGTAGTGACAATGAGCTCAAATAAATCCATGCTTTCTTGTACGAATTTTCTCGTGAATGATCCACCAGCAGATGAGTCCACTTGAGATTTTGACATTGGGGAAACCCAGTGTAGAAGTGCTTCAATTGATGACCCATTGAAATTCCATGATTTGGACACTTTCGCATCGATTTCTTGAATCTGTTCCATATCTCGTGAGAGCTCTCTCCATCCTGTTATTGGAAAGTTGGAATTTCCAATTTGAGTTTAGTTACTTTTGCTGGTAAAAAGAATGTGTTGTAGAATTTTCTGGCGAGGTCTTCTCATGTAGTAATGCTTGCATAAGGTTCGACATCTAACCACTCCAATGTGGCATCTCTAAATGTATATGGGAATAACCGCAATTTAATAGCATCTTCATTGACCGTCGGAGCATGAAAGTTCTAATAATTTTGGAGAAAGCTAGAGATGTGTGTATTTGGATTTTCATGAGGTAACCCGTAGAATTAAATAGTGTTGCTCATCAAATTGATCCATTCTACTCTTATCTAAAAATTATTCTCCCCGAAATCTGGATACACAATACTGGATCGAGCAGGCACAACTATGGGCGTAAAAACTATAGAAACTGGTAAGTCTCCTTCATTTATTTCCTTACGCGCTAGCTGCTGATTCGATGGTGCAAGTACTCTCGCGGAAGCATGTCCAATTGGCTGAATAAGAATCGGAATATTTTGATCATCGATCTGCCGTTTGATTTTGTTATTTTTGTTTTTGTTCTTTGCGTTTTCGTCTAAAAGTATGTTCTATTTTCGAGTCAAACGGTTCAAGATCGTCGTCTTGGGTATGGAGCATACAACAAACACCTTTTTCTTGTAAATGAAAGAAATTAAACAAATCAAAAAACAGTTAAAACTAAAATAAACTAAAACTAAAAGTAAATAGTTCCTCGGTAAAGGTACCAAAAACTTATTGCATTTTTTTCTATCTCAAGTGTATGATATCGTAACAAGTAATACAGTGGACTTTTGAGTTCGAATTGTCTTTCCCTCAAGGACTATATTTTAAGACTTAATCTAATTTTTCTAACTCCTATTTGATAAGAATATGTAAATAAGGAATAGTAATAGTTGTGAATACATTTTTTCTTTGTGAACTAACTACCTTAAACTAATGGAAAGTATAAGAATATTGCAAACACTGATTGATAAAAGATTTGAATACGTAATGAATGTTAAGGCAAAATAAGTTCATCTAATGATCACCTTAATTTCTTAATTCAAGATTCTAGCCGAATGTAATGCTCAGTCGAATCCTTCTATTGTATTTAATTTACCCTTCTCGAGTTCTCATTGAGCCTATTTAACTAATTTAATTCTATATCTCTATGCAAATGACCCTTAGTTAAACGAAATATAGTTCTAAGAATTCATATTACGACCGCAATAATTAGTATATATATCTCTACACGTTATACTACGTTACCGAATATTATTATACTGTGTAAACCTCAAACTCACCTCTCGATTCGTAAGAGTCAAATAATCATCAAATTATTGGCTAGATAATTCAAAGCATTAAGTTCATAACCAAATCAACACATAAAAGAATAAACTACAGAAATATTTGAATAAAAGAATCAAGAATCACAAAAGACTACATTTTTTACCCTAATCTAAACTTTTGTTACGCATATTGTAAAGAAAGAAAAAAAAAAACAAATAAATGTATTTGAGTACATCACTAGATTAATTGAATAAAAATATAGAAAATAATCAACTCTTGCATCAAGATCTTCTTCTGCTTCCAATATTTGCTTTAAACTTGAATCACGTGATGAATTTCTTTGCTCTTCGATCTCTCGTTGTATCTCTCTTTTTTCAATGTGTCCAACCCCTAATTCATGCATTCTTTGGTCAACTTATAGGTCCATACGTGTCCTTGGTCAAATTAAACTTTTTATATAGGCTTCTCGTGACCCAATCAGCAAAAAACTACTTGTGCAGGGTGCTAAGAAGCAATGCCTAGGTGCCGCGATAATTGTCCAGTAGTGCCTAGGTGCTATGTGGCACTGCAAATCTGAAATTCTGTGTCCCCCTGGTAAATCGCAACGCTCTCTGCAATTTTTTTTGCTTTTCCCGTCGCTTGAGCGCTCCGTTTATGGTGCTTGGGCGCCAATTTTATGCCTCATTTTTCCACGTTGGTTTGTTTATACACTTCAACTACCCTTTTTCACCTCTTTACCATATCTTCAAAATAACACTAGCAAACACATTAAAAACGTTATATAATCATAAAATTAGGCCAAAAATTAAGTTAAATTTGTATAAAACTTGTGCATAAAACACTCTCATCAAATGTCGTATCAGCGAGTTTGGCGTAGCAACATCCAACATTACCAAAGTACGATTGTCCTCATATAAGGCACTATGGCGACTTCAATTCAAAGGACCACTGACACTTAGATAACTATTCATGTGGAGTCTCTCCAACGGGTTTTCAATGTTTTGAACTATAACAAAACATCTACGTGTTCATTTAAGTGTCACCACATTTTAGATTGTGAAATCATTTACTTCACAAGTAAGAAATATCACACTTGATGGTCTATCCTTGCCATACATATGCATAAATTATATATTAAAAGTATTTATGTCCATGCATAACACTTACAAAAAAATCCTCCAGAATTAATAATCAGAGAACTCACCCCGTTAACTTTGAATTTAGGGGGGATTTATTTGGGTGGATTCCCCTCTATTGTCATCGAATAAATACTCTTGATACGTCTCCTATTACTGTAAATAGGAAAACCTTCTTTCATTGGTTTGTCGGTGTCCACAGACTTTTTTCTTACTTAGAATTTTTCAGATGTCACTTTGTTCGCAGGAAACGATTCATGTGCTAAGGTGTCACAGGCTATAATCTGAAAAGTGATTACCTTCAAGCTCAAGCCTGTTACCGTTCAAGAGGAGAAATGGGTTAGGATCATGCCTTACCTACTTGAGTCCAATCCCTTATTTTATTGGTCGGAGGGTGCAAGCGAATCCATTCGAAGGGAGAACATGAGAAACTTCAACAGTAGAAACTTCAAATCGCTCAACCACTGATTGAGTCTTTCGTACCAAAATTCATACGGGAAAAGCAATTATTTAGCTGACTAAATTTGAAATCATAAAATATGAATATAATTATCCTCGTCTTTTTCTTATTAATCATTGTTTGTTGCTCATTAATCGAAGAACCGTTGGAATAGTGGCCCTGCCTACCATTTTTGATCATTTGTGTCTTCTTGGGACCCACCAACTTGAAAAAAAGGGTCCTATTTTTCTATTAATGAGAAAAGAAGTTGGAACAAACACAGGCTAAATCTAGTTCAAAATACTAGTTTAGTTCGAAATACTAGATTGCCTATTTTGCCCTTTTGATTTTTTGAATATTTTAGTCAATCCGTTGTCTAACAAAGAATTAGATAAAATCCATCCATTTAGATGAATGCCACCAATTTATCAAAAGGTTTGTGACACAAATGAAAAAGTCAGAGATGAAGATGCGAAAGAAGTAAAAGTTCGGTATGTTTTCTACCATTTCAAAATAACATTTTGACTTGGGGAACATAGTGTGTTACATTATGTTACTTTTTATTAAAAAATAATTATTTTCCACAAGTATTGTGTTATGTTTACAGTATGCTTCTTTTATTTAAAAGTTTAAGTTTAAATGGATTACGCGTGTTGTTACTATATATTACGATTAATTGAAATATTAACGTTATTGATAAATGCAAATATTACAATTATCACGACGTGCAAATATTACAATTATCATGACCATCAAAATTGACTTTTGGAAGAAATTTTATGAATGAGATACTTAACTTTTTATGGCTTTTTTTTCTATTCTTTTAGGAGAAAATTCGGTATTGGATGAGAATGGATGAAAAGAAACAATAATCATAAAGGATTAAAGTTAGACATATTTTAGAATTTGGGACCAAGGAGTTATGTTTGAAAGATGAAGGACCTTTATTACAATTTTTATAGATTTAATCTGAACAAGAGCAGGAAATATTGACAGATTGCACAAGTGAAAGTCGAAATTTCAGCAATTTGAGATATCCTACTAATTGGACTAAAATTATAGTTCAATATCATCTTAAGACTCCATTTTAGACCTAAATTAGGGTCTATAAATAGGAAATTTGAATTCAATTAAAAGGGGAGGCTAGAGATTCAATCTTGAGGGAAAATTACATATCCAAATATGCCGAATCTTCAATATTTGTATCTCAATTTGAGATTTAAAGGTTGAAGAACATAATTAGCCGGGAGATATACAAACTTTGAACAGGAGATTGATGGTCCATTTTGGGAACTGGGTGCCAAAATTAACAATCGTTAGATTCTTTTCTTTATTCCTTATATGATTGGCTAAATAATTTATTGGTAGGGTGAACGACCTAGATTAGGTTAAATATTTATTTAATTCAAAAGATTTCACGCAGCTTTAATTATGTATTTTATGTTTCATAGACATTCAATTGCTTGATTACCAATTGTTTGATTTAAGGACAATCTTGAGACCAAGATGTGGTCATTTGTCTAGTTCGTGAGGAGATGTGATTATAGTTTATGCAATCATGATTAAATCCTATAATTGAAAGCTTTTACATGTGTATAAATTTTCATAGAGATATAGTAAATCTGGACATGTAAAAAAGTATTAGTTTTGCTCGAGAGTGATTCTTACTAAAATTGGTTAATTTGATAGTTAATAAATATGAAAAGGGGTTGAAAGATGTTACATTGAATAAATATTAAATAACCTAATTGAAATGGAAAATTTTAACCACTTAATCCCAATAGCTCTCCACCAATTCGTAAATAGTATCTAGATTTAGATTAGTTTAGCTTAGTTAAAATCCGATTTTGATTTGACAAAAATTTACCACATTAATTTAGATTGAAGTTAGCTTAGGAGAAATATTTATAGTAAATAATAGTATCTACGGAAATGATATTTGGATTCACAATTACTTTATTACTTGTTAAGATTCGTACACTTGTGAAATCAATCGATTAATTTTTTTGCATTCGGGAACTAATTTATTCTTTAGTTTTATTGTTAATTTTAGCTTTAAATTTGAGGAGGAAAAAACTATGTTTTCTTGTAATTTAATTTGCTAGAATGACCTGTGTGTGAGTAATCTGTTATATTTTGAATTAGGAAAAAAAAAAAATCCAAATTTCGAGAAAAAACATATTTACAGCTTTATTATGCATAATTGTGTGACTTAACTTGAATTATGTGATTCATATTCAATGATAATACTGTGTCTATCTGTGATTAAAATTTAATCGCTTCGCGATAACTCTCGAATTTTCAATTATTACATGAATCGAGAAAAATATATCATATTTATATTTTTATTATGCACGATTGTGTGACTTAACTTGAATAATGTGATTCATAATCAATGGTAATATTGTGTCTATCTATGATCAAAATTTAATCGCTTTGTGATAACTCTCCAATTTTCAATTATTACATGAATTCCAGTAATTTATAATTAGCTTTTGAGCAAATTGAGCACGAAATTATTCTCGATTGCACTTATGGATAACTTTGAAATTTATTTTGTAATAATTTGAAATCTTTTAAGATCATAGTAATTCATTAGAACCATATTGAAAATCTGCTTAGAATAAGTTTGAGGATGACTAGATCGATCCAAACCTAAGAAAATAATCGCTTTATATTATTCATTGATTTTTATCGTTGGCCTAACAAAGTGAAAGACATTGCACTAATCGTGGCACTTAGAAAAATGTTACCTACATTGTAGCGTGAATCTAGTCTAAAGTAATTTGATCATATTCATCACCAATGTGTGGGAGATAATCTATTTGCGAAGAATGCTGCCTACACTTTAGAGTAAAAACTACATTCAAAAACTATAAATATCCTAAAAATAGAAAAAGAGAAAAAAATAATTAAAAAAATTGAAACACACCAAAGTGTGTAGAAAAAGTAGCAAAACCACTATAAGTGATGCCTATGTCCAGCTAAGTTTTGGTCACCGATAAGGAATTTGGAGAGTAGTTGAGTTGATGATGAAAATATGCCCAGCATCACTTATTTAGTTGACACCTTCGGGAAAAGAAATTGAAAAATAAGAGTGCAAAACGAGTAATGAGAGATTATATCAACATATTTGGAAATTTGTTTTGTTTGGAAAAGAAACTTTGAAAGTTGAAATACATTACTTGATTCGAATAGTATTGATAAAATTGAGAATGATTAACACACACACACACACAAGTTGAATATAAGATATGTAGAGTTTATGAAACAATTGTTAATTCTTGTGTCTCATTAACTTATTTTTTTTTTTTATTTAAATACTCACTTTTGAATACATTAAATTACATACATCGACTTGAGTATATTTGTTTAGAATTTAGCTAAGTTTCTGTTGTACTTTATTTGAGGATGAACTAAGATTTAAGTTTGGGAATATTTGATTAGTGTATCTTTACCATCAAAAGTGCCTTTTGTGAGTAATTTTATAAACAAGATATTTAAGGGTTCATGTTTTTCAATTATTTTAAGAGAAAACCCTGTATTGGATGAGAATGGGTGAAAATAAATAATAACTGATAAAAAATGATTAAAGTTGGATATATTTTAGAAGTTGGGGACCAAGGAGTTAGTTTGGAGGTTGAAGGATCTCTATTACAATATCTAAGGACTCAACCTGAACAAAAAAAGTAAACTGGAACCAAATTGCATAAGCGAAAGGAGAAATTTCAGTAATTTGAGATATCCTAACTAAAATTATGATTTCCTATCATCTTGAGACTCTATTTTAGTTTTAAATAGGGATCTATAACTGGGAATCTTGAATGCCATAAAATGGGGAGGCTAGAGATACAATTTTGATGAGAAATTACGAATCTAAATACGTTGAATCCTCAAGATTTGTCTCAATTTGAGATTTGAAGGTTGAAGGACAAAATTGTTTGGAAGACATACAAGTTTTGAAGAGGAAATTAATGGTCCAATGTTTTTAATTGGGTGCCAAGAACAACAATTGTTATGATTATTTCTGTATTCATTGTATTGAACTCAATGATATATTTAATTTAATTTTTTTTTAACTCAATTATATGATTGGCTAAGTAATTGATTGTTATGATGAACAACGTAGCTCAGGTTGAATTCTTATTAAATTTAAAAGATTTTATGCAAATTTAATTGTATATTAATTGTTTATTGTTTGTTTAATTGGCATCCAATTGTTTGATCACCAGCCATTTCATTTAAGGACAATATTGAGTTGAGAGAAGATTTATTTGTTTAGGTCGTGCATTAAGTGACAAAAGTTTTATAAGAGATCAAGAGATGACTATAGCTTATGCATTCCATATGAATGAATTTCTACAATTGAAAGGTTTTATACTATGAATTTACATTATATAAAATCAGACATGTAAAAAGGGTCAGATTTGTTCGAGAGATATTACTAACAAAAATTGGTTAATTCAATTATTAATGCGTTTGAAAAGGAACACAATGATGTCGATTTTAATGAAAATAAAATATTCTAAGTGAAATCGAGAATTCTAACAACTTATTCCCAATAACTCTCCACAAATTTGTAAATAGTATATAGGTTGAGATTAGTTTAGATTAGATTATTTTCGTTACAATCCTAATTTGATTTGATAAATTTTTACATATAATTAGATTGAAGTGATATTATGATAAAAATTAATAGTAGGTATTAATCTTTGTAAGACCGATATTCGAACTCATAATTCACTTTATTATTTATCACGACTCGCACACTTATGATATTAGTTGATTAGTTATACAAGAGTGACATGTTATTCCACATTTTATATTTTATTGAAAAATTAACGTTTTTACAAGAATTTTTTGTACAAACAGTAATATATGTGCAATTGTATTACTTGTAGCATAACATGTCTATTACTCCCATTCCAAGCCCAATTACCACCTTGCTCGATACTGTTTTCTGCCACCCCCGTCGCCTTCCGTGACCATCATCCCTCCAACAACTAGAGGTGTCAAGACGGACGG